>CAJVSB020000167.1:0-77674 GCA_911865555.2 Thlaspi arvense
TTTGCCATCGCCATTTGCCGTTGCTATGCCTCCTTCATTCACTGTCGTGGTCACCATTGTTGTCTGTGCTTTTGGAGTGATAGGAAGAACTATCTTCTTCTCTCATTTTCCCCTTTCCTGTTCCCTCTATGATTCTAGAGTGACAAGTGGCGGCGATCCTCTTCCTCACTTTCTTCCTTCCCCTTTCCTTCTTTGGATCTATAATTTTGGAGCGCAAGAGAATGACAATTTGCGCCAGAGTGATTTATATTTCTTGATCAACAATCCAAATCTTGATTGACAATCAATGATCCAAATCTGAATTGATGATTGCTTGGTCACATTGTCACAAGGTCACTAGTCGCGCAACAGTCACCTAGTGCTCTGGTTGCTTTAGTCACCACAATTGCTGGAATCTTGTTTCTCTAAAAGATCATCTAGCCAACAAAATGGTCTCTTAATGGTTTTAGCTATCAAAATAGTCCAAAATTAATCTATCACATTATTCTTGTCACTGACTCCTTAACTGAGGTCCCATTCGGTATATAGGTTAGGATATAGCAAGATACGGCAAGTGCTTATAAAATTATCTTAACTGAATAATATAATTTACTTTTTCTATGTTTTGGTAGTTTATAACTCTAGTGTTGGAAAAAAATCTAATAAAGTGTCAATTAGGAAAAACAACCCCAAACAACTAGCATTAACTTTAAAACTATTCTACCAATTTCTTAGAGAAAGTAGAGAAAACTTTTTTTTTTTTTTTTTGCTACTTCTACCTTTTTTCCCCCATTCAATCCATGCACACAATCTAAAATAGACTTGAAGTATTTTTTATTTAAAAGAAGGACCTTTTTTGTACAAAAAAGCCCACCCAAACAGGCTCCTTGAAAGTGATTACACGTTTAATAGAGACGCCATCCCGTCATTTTGTCCCCTCATTGAAGAATCTGATGACTTGGACATTCATATTACCCATAATTGACAACACTTAATATGTCCAAAATTGTCTTAAATATTTGACATAGCCCTCTCATGGCATCATAATAAATTAAGAAATTAACTCAGATACAACCCTACAGGATTCCATAGTCATAAAGTGCAAAATCCCATACTTAACTAAAAAATCCCATTATAACAAAATCCCACACTTAACATAATTGAAAATCCCATTACAAAATTGCATAACCAACAAAAAAACGTGCCTCATACTCAATCATGGTGTATGAGATAAAGTGAAATCACAAGTACTTAATATACCCTTTTACCATTTTACTTTCTACACTCTAGGTCAAGTATTGTTAATTTGCTAAAATCACAATGTGACGCATAAGAATTTTCATTATTAAGAACAGAGTAAGTTGTAAGGTGGAATTGAGTACTCATATCCTCTTCTTCTACTCTATCTCCTTTACTCAAGGTCGAACATTAGAAATACATTAAGTGTTTTGATATTCAAATATAATAATAGGAATCCAAGTAGAGTATTTCCGAATGTATAAATATAAAAAATATTATAATTTTTATGTAAACATGATATGGTTTTGAATTTTTTAAAAAGCAATAAGACTTCGTATTAGTGTGTTTATAATTGAAAATATGTGTGAAAACATACGTGCTTGCAAATACAACAATATTAACAAGAATAATGAGTATATGAAATATTTAAGTTCTATAGACAAGGAGAACAAGTCCTTGTCACAATATGTATAAGACTACATACTTACAAACCTAAATCTATGAGTCAAAAAACTCACCACAATCCAATATAAGTGAGATAAAAATAATTATATTATCACCACATAATTTGATGTGGTAAGGTTGGATGGATCTTGAGATTGACACACTAATTTATTGGTAAAAGAAAATTTTTTACTCATCAAAAGCTAATTATGGAGTAAAGTATACAGAAGTGCAATTTTTAAATTTACAAAATCTAGCCCGACTTTCTAGAGTCACAAATCGAACCCTCAAACTTCCTATTTGTTCACCTTGGTGCATCATCTTACTTGCCGCCGGCCATCCTTATTCACTGTTGGCATGAACAGTGACCCATAACCTTTTTGCCCCTTCTCTAGCAACTTTCTGCTAGTGCTAGCTTTAAGGTAAAGGAAGTAAAGTAATTGCTTTAGGCCCCTGAATTTTAAGATTGTATAATAATATACTAATTTTAAAAATTTTAAAAACTCACAACAATTAAAATCATATATTAATTAGTCAACTACAATCTAATCACCTTCCCATAACACATAGCTTTTCTTCCCCATTTGTCTCATAATTAAAATCTCATATTTTCAAAATAATTATCTTTTAATTTTAAACATTCATTTATCGCTTGACTGTTATTTTTCTTCATCATCATCTCATCTAACTCTGACCTAACATTCTTTCTATTTCATTAATTTATTTTAATGTTCCTCTTCTAACATTAATATTTTTTCTCTATAAAATTAAGTGTTTGTTTTAACTTTATAAGTTTCACCAATTTCTCATATTGAATATCACTCCAAATCTTGGATAACACCCCAAATCTTTTATTTCCTAATACTACATTAAATGAATAATCTATATTATCATTTGAAAAAGAAATATTAGAAAAATTGAATATAAGAATTTAATTAACAATTTTACATCTCAAAAAAAAGAAAAATAAATTTAAAGTAAGAATTATATTAATTTTATTAAAAAATAAAAATAACTCAATTTTAAATTTGAATTTAGGCACGTCAACATCAATATCATTCTTTTGTGTACTGTTTAATTGGCCTGCCAGAGAAAGGGACTCCCACTCTGATGGTCATAACCACTGTCACGTCAAGTCAAGGCTCTTTTATTTTGAGTAAACTATCAAAACTAGTTCTTGAAAAATCACCTAGTCACCAAATTAGTCCCTCAATATTTTTAACATCAAAATGGTCTAAAATTTGCTCTTCTGTCTATCACATTATTCTAGCGGTTAACTCCTTAACTTAAAAAGATAAGAAGAGTAGACATGAGTTAACTTGGATGAGAAAACAAACATCTGACATGGACACAATTCTAAGCCTCTCTCTCTCTCCTCAACCTCTATGACCCAATTAAAACCCATTCTCTCACATAGACCCAATTTCTTTTTCTTCCTTCTCTAACCCCTTGTTTCTCATTTGCTCCGATTCTCTTATTCCAGCAAACCCACTGACCAGCCATGACCATCCCTCTCCTCGCCCCCTACTGCTTGCTTGCTTGCACCTATCTCCTCTCTCTTTGCTCTCTACTCTTTTTTCCTGCAAACCCACAAACCCCCACATTTTGAGTAAATTTGTGGGATTAAAAAAGAGTGTCTAGATAAATTTACGAAGTCTCTAAAAAGTTGGAGAATCATTTATAAAATCATTACTGTGTTCTTCCATTATCGCTTGTCGTGAGAGAAAATATACATAGTCTACAATCTCAAATTTGTCTTTGTGGTCAACCTCTAGATAATTGTAAAAGAAAGGTTGACTTTGTCAACAGGAGATAGATTCCACCATTTTCACGTTGATCTCCCTTGTACCCACTTTGTTAATCTTCAAACCAATCTCATACTATCTAATTGGCTGACACTTTTTGAAAGAGAGATACTGTTATCTACTATTGAAGTCAATTAAAGAAATGATAAGAATCCAACGAGGCTCGAGAAATCCAAAACAAAATGGGAAGATGGATGGTCATCGGTCCTAAATCTCGAGCTATTGCAGTTTTTGGGTTGTGGGTGAGTCTAGTCAATCTCACCCTGGTCTTAGTTATCATCTTCAATTGTGTGGGTGGGGCATCAAAGGATAAAGCGTCAGCTACTGCACTACCTATGCCACCGTGCGTGAACCCTGGGTCTAGTGGACCTCTTGGCAGACTTTAAACAACAATCCTAACTTTACTTCAATAAGGAATGTTGGGGTTTGTGTGCTTGCAGGGGAGAGGGAGTAGAGAGGAAAGAAAGAAGAGATGGAGGCAGGCAAGCAGAAGGGGGTAAGGGGAGGGATGGTCGTGGTTGGCTAGTGGGTTGGTGGAATTAGGGAATTGGAACAACTGAGAAATAAGGGGTTAGAGTAGGAGGAAAGTGAAATTCGGTCTATGTGAGAGAATGGGTTTCGGTTGAGTCGTAAAGGATGAGGAGAGAGATAGGCTTAGAGCAGTTTCCATGTTGATGTCTATATTTGTTTTCCCATCCATGTTAATCTTCACGTCTACTCCTGTTGTTGTTTAAGGTCCCATTTGATATCCCTGATAAATCAATATAAGTAATGTTATTCTGTTTTACCAAGTATTATACCATTTCGGTTTCCTTGATAAGTAATGTGGATAAACAATTCAGGCTATCCCTTTATCTTGCCTTATTCTATTGCATCAGTATATGAGAGAGGTATGATAAAGTTATGAGGTTTGAATAGGATAAATTTTTTTTCTTTTTTGGATACTTTTGCCTTTGCTTCGTTCTTCCTTTTCTTCCTTCTCCTTTTGCCAAAGTCCCTTTAGCCCTCGATGTTGCATATTGTTGCTATCACCCTCCTCGCCTCGTTATCTCCATTGCCATTCACTACTACTATTGCCTCTTCCATTCATTGTTGCCATCACCACCATTGTCTACAATTTTGGAGTGATAGAAAGAATAATCTTCTTCCCTCACTTTCCCTTTCCTCTTTCCTTTTTCTGATTGCCATCCTCATATCTACAATTCTGGAATGATAGGCGTGGTGATCCTCTTCCTTTACTTTCCCCCTTCCCCTTCCTTCTTTTTATCTATGATTTGGAACAGTAGGAGAACAACGATTTGCGCTAAAGTGATTTTCATTTTATCGATTGACAATCTAGATAGATCTCAATCAATGGACAACGATCTAGATCTAGATTAACGGTCACCTGTCAGTTATGACTATCGCCTATCGACACCGTCACAAAGGTTGTTGGTTGCGATTGTCACCTGGTTGCTACCATCACAAAGGTCGCTGGTTGCAATGATCGCCTGATGCTCTAGTTGCTTTAGTCACGATAGTTGCTAGAATCTTGTTTCTGGCTGTTAATATTTTTTTGGGGTTATTTTAGTAATTTTTCATTTTATCCAAAATTAGAGTTAAAAACTACCAAACCATGGAAAAAGATAAATTATTGTTCAATCAAGATAATTTGATAAGCACTTGCCTATTCTGTTTATATCCTATCCTATATACCAAATGGGCCTAAGTTATAGAGTTAACTGCAGGGCTAATGTGATAGACAGATGAACTAATTTTGGACATTTTGGTAGCTAAGACCATTTAGAGACCATTTTGGTGGCTAAGTGATCTTTTAAGAAACATTCTTTAATTTTTAATTGAAATTCAGGAAAAACCTTCTAAGAGTAGTTAATTGCTAGATTAACTATTTGCCCCTGTTCCTTTTAAAATTTTTCTTTCACCTTGAAAAATCTATATTTCTACAATAATTTGTTGAAATGATGAGCGTGTCCTCATTTTTTGCATAATTCCAATTGTGTCCTGCCACAATAAATTTATAAATTAAATTAATTAAAAATATTTTATTAAGAAAAACTATAATTAATTCCAAAAATCTAGTATATTAAAGATAAACAATTTACAAATAAATTCAATAAGAACTCGGCTAATTGGTATAATTTTTTCTTTATTCTATTTTATTTCAAAATCTTGGATACTACAATTGTGAGTTGTCATGGAGTTAAACCTATTAGCGGGTAGAAGGCAAGAGTAGCGTGTAAATTTTTATTTTATTTCTATTTATCTATAATATATTGAAGAATATAATATTTCAAGTATAAATTAAAAAAAAAAAGAAAGGCTAAGCAAAGCACGGGCACCCATTTAGTGTAAATAAAATATTTTAAATTAATTAATAATAATGAAACATATTGATAAAGTAGCAATGGCTCACTCATGTCTTAATGATTGAATAAAAAATCAAATACAGATAACAAAATTTATCAAAGAACCAAATTAGGAAGGAGGAAGAAGAAATAATAATCAAAATTGGAGATAGCAAAGATTAAAATGATAGGTAAAATGATAAATTAATTAAAGTAAGAGAATTATATGAATTTTGATTTTTTCTAAACTACAAGAGAATATAGAGGTAGCTTAATTGATATAAAATTAAGTTTAAGTCTTTTATTAATTATTTATTATTTTATATTTTTAGCATTTAAAAAATATTAATAAGATTAAGTTCTTATATTTATAAGATTAAATATTTATAATATTTGAAAATATTTAATGAATAAAAAAAATTTATAAAATTAAATTAATTATAATTTAAAGTTAAATTTTTTTTGATTAAACCAAGACCGAATCAGAATTGGAATCAAAATTGGAATAAGAGCTAAAACTGACTTGAAATTGTAAAGGCTTGGAACCAAGAACTGGCTTGAAAATGTGAGTTTCGGAATCGGAACCAGATCAATCTTCATGGTTGTAGTAATAATAATATGATTTTTAGGACGGGAATTAGAAGTTTAGTTCCAGTCTATGTCATGAACAACAAACAAGGCTATAATGATGTGTCCTCCAACCATTTGTAACAGTAAGTTAGATAAAGTTAGTAAATTATTTGTCGAGTCAAAAATGAGTTTCCAATAAGCTTGCGCAAACACCAGTTATGAGCCATCTAGTGGGAAATAGTGGATGTCTGGATCTAGCATCTATATAAAACAAAAGATAAGGGGGCATTTGGTTTACGAAAAATGTTTTCTATTTTCATTTCGAGTTTTCATTTTTTGAAAAAAGAATTATTTTTAAATTTTTAAATTTTAGAAAAATATATTTGGTTTGATTTGCAATTTTTTATTTTTTAAGAAAATAAAAATAATGAAAATACGTTTAATTCATTGATTCTTCAATAAACTGAAAACTGTGATAATAATTTTATAGAATAAAAATATATTAATAACATTTTTGTTAACAAAAAAACTATAAATAATAAACTCTTACATATATAAAAACACAAATTAAATTAAATTTAGTTGGATTTAATGGTTTCATGCTTGGAAGCCAAAAGTAGGGGTGTTCATGGTTTTAAAAAACTGAAACCGAACCGTACCGTACCAAAGTTAGGTTTTTTTGTAAAATATTATAGGTTTTGGTATTAGGTAATACCGTACCGAATATTTTTGGTATGGTTTAGGTTTAGAAATTAAAAACCGATAAAAAAACCATACCGAACCGAATAATATATATAATAATTTATTAAATTATTTTTATATTTTATATAAAATATTTAAATTTTTAAAAAATTAAGATCAATTTAATAGTAAATTAAAAAAATTTAAAAGACAAAAACTCATGTAAAAAAGAGTATAAATATGGGGTTAAAGTGTTAAAAGCAGAAATATATTTAACATTAACCTTAGATTTTGTTTTGCTGTGGTCCATGTTATGTAATGGGCTTTGACTCCAATAGTGTGGTCTTTAGATAGAAAGGTCATAACTTAATTTGATGATATGATTTTTAGTATGTTTTGGAGCTTTTACAATCTCTTACTTGGTACACGAACGAACAAAATATTTCATTTTTGATATACATAAAATATGATCTTATGAAAGAGTTAGAGACATTTGATTTTGGATTAGAGATTATGAGTACTGGATAGTTTTAAGGTTTTCAAATCTTTCCTTTGATTTTCTAACTAGTTTGACATTCATAAAACATGATCATATGAAGGAACTAGAGACATTTAATTTTTAATTAAAAAATTGTGAGTACTAGGAGTTTTAAGGTTTCCCAACTTTCCCTTTAGTCTGTAACGGCTTGTTCGACAGAATGTGGGTTTAGGGAAAGGGAATTTAGAAAAATTGATTGGTAAAAGTAGGTTGTGTTACTTGATTACATAACAATGGTGAAGGTCGATTATAAATAAAATGTCCAAAAGGCAACTAATAAGTTTTGCTAGCTTTGCTTCTTTTTAATTGAAGTAGAATTCTATGTCTGATCCAGTTATATAGTGCTTATATTTCTTTAATTTCTTTTTTTCCCTTTAAATTTCCTTAATGCTTATATTGGAAATAGCAATATAAGAGACAAGGTGCCAATTTATATGTTGCTTGAAGGTCTTTATGAAAATGAGAAAAACCCTTACTCATTATTTCATATCATTTGACTTGAATGATTAGAGATAAAAAAATAACTTACTACTAAAAAAACCGAACCGAGCCGTACCTAAACCGAAGAAAACCGAAGCGATTGGTACTGGTATCAAGAAGTGTGGTTTTGATTTTAATTTCAAAAAATTGAATATATTGGTACGGTATAAATTTTGTAAAAAAACTGTAAAAAACCGAACCGTGAACACCCATAGTCAAAAGGAACAATTGTTATATTTGTAAGTTAAATTTATGATTCATGGCTAAGGAAAAATGTTTCAAAAGATCACAATACTATGTACATTTAGCCCTCCCTGATGCCTTAGATTATTTTGATCTAATATAAAAAAAAATTCATTGCAAATTGAAATATTCCACGTCAAATATTTTCTCAATGAAATAGGCCTTACCTTGAGCATCCTCTTCCATAAGCATCTGACTTATGCACTTGAGTAGGATTGTGGAAGTAAGCCTCCTCCATAAATTCTGCTTCAACTATCTTAGAAGGGGATGTATTGCCAGTGCCACGGTCCGGAACTGCTAAAGCAAAGGAGAAATCTAGGCTGTTGTGATGCAAAGGAACGCCTTCAAAACCTTCAATCAGGTTGTGATCTAAATTGGCTGAAACATGATTCTCGCTGAACCATATTCGTTGCTCAAATTCCAAAATTCCTCCATAATTAAGTTCGTCAGATCGCTTTGTCATGGATAAATTTCTTCATAATTGAAAACTACAATGACTGAAGAGCTGAAGAGAACATAGTTCGCTAGACTCTAATGCTTTACCGATATTCAAAATTATATGTTCTCTTCTAATTTATTTTTTCCGTTCAAATAAACAAAAAGAAAGAAAGCAGCAAGAAGCACGAAAAAGAGAAGTTAACTAATTCCAGAGAACGAAATTACCATAAATCAACCTCAAGAAGGCTTGTTAATCATCCTGGGGGTTTAGGAATGGTAAAGCAGAGCAGCAATGAGAAAATATCAGTAAAGCATTACTGGATGAGAACCTTTCAACAGAACGAATCTGAATGCCTGGAAAAGAAAAGAAATTAACCAGAAGAACTGATATAGAAAATCTTTTTATTTCTCTTCTCTAATCTGCGACGGAGCTCAGTACTTATCTCACAGAGACCCAACGCAAACAGATCAAGTGCATCTCCAATATGATGAATGGAGAATGAAATATGTACAAAAGTTCTCCCCTAAATAAAAGCCAAAAATTTTTTTAAAAAAATCTGCAATTCTTGCTCGCGCAGCAGAGCTGAACCTGGGTAGTTTGGTCTTCGTCTTTTGCCTTCTCTTTGGCTGTCATCCCATGAGGGCGGACCAAGTTTTAAAATACTGGACTAGGTCGGACTGGTTGGATGGTAGGTTGGATCTCTTTTTGGTTTGGTTTTCACAAAAAAACCGGCTAGTAAGGAAAAATTCACCATAATTTGTCAAAATCCATGAATTGGTAGTTAGACCACTTACCCCGCTGAACCAGTGACGGTTTTTGGTAAATCAGATTCAGACATGGTTCAAAAAACTGGACCGTCAGACTGTTTGGACCGTCGGCTAGACTCTTTTTTCGGTCCAGTTTTCACAAAGAACCGTTTAATAAAAAAAACTGTTATAAATTTGTCAAAAATTGCCTAAACCGATGGTCGAATCGATTGACTTGCTGAACCGGTGACAGTCTATGGTGAAGCAGATGACTTGCTTTTTAAATCTTTTCCCCTTTCTCTCTCTCTTCAACCCCAGCGTCATGACTAAAAATGTCCTAATTCTTTCTCCCCTGCGTGCGATTGTCTCCTTGCCTCCGTTGTGACACCCTCTCACCGCCATTAACTTGCCCTCTCGCAATAAAGCTGAACAAAAAAAGTGGTTGCAGCACGGGGCGAGAGTTCTAGTAGTTTCTAGTTACCCTCTTGCGCAATCTGGGCACTCGTAATCTATCAGATGATCCTAATAGATTTCGAAGTCGATTCTTAGTCTATATCTTTCTCCAAATCCTTATCTCCTTGACAATTCAATTTGCATGCCCATATCTCCGCCTACTAATACCTTTTTCCGTGCTATCTCCAGGCGCATGCTCTTCAGTTGGAGCTTCCGTCTTCTTCTGCTGGACTTCCTTCCAATTGTCATGGTGTCTTCTTGAACCCTTTGGCCCTTGCCAGTGTTGTGAGATCTCTCTGGTTGTTGATTTCCGTGGTAGAAGCTTTTTTTTTTTTTTTTGAGTTATAGATTTCCATGGTAGAAGCTTTTGGAGCTCGTTGGATTGTAGGTGACCCTATAGTAACTCGAACTTCCACTGCTCGGTCGATCCAACCCTGTTCTCCTTTGGGCTTGGTCCACCCAGGTCGCCCTATTGGGCCAACTTAGGCCCACATGGTAGAGGCCCAACCTCCTGCAATAGGTTCAGTGTTGATTTCTTAATACAGAGTCTATTTTTCTTGAGGTGGGTGAAACCAAATGATTTTGCTAGTTTCTGAGTATGTCTTTTGGTCGTGATGTTGTAATATCATAAATTCTAGAATTTAAGGGCCTAAAGAAATTGCTTTATTGCTTTAGCCTGCAGCTGGCCCTCCTTCCATGGCCAATTAAGACATTTACTTATGATTGAATGGGGACAAAAATAGAATTCAATTGCCCAGTCCACCTAACTTTCTCCTGTATAATATATATTTTATATAAATTATATAATTATGATGCCACCGATCCAATTATGGTTTAATTGATTGTTAGACTTATGAACCGTGAACTGGTAATTTTTCTGATTCGATGAACGGTCCGTTTTTTCGAACCTTGAATTCAAATGGCCTGCTTTTTCTTTCTTCTTTTTTTTTTTTTTAATTTGACCCTAAATATAAATAGTTTCCCTTTCTCTCTCTCTCTTCAACCCTGGTGCCCCGACCTCTGATCTGAGTCTTGACTAAGAAAGCCCTAATTCTTTCTCTCTTGCAATTGTTGCCCTGCCTCTGTAGTGAAGCCCTCCCGCTGCCATCACCATACTGCCACCATGATGCCTTGCTGCTACTGCCCAGTGACACTCCTGTTTTCCCTTCTTCTTGCTGAAGCCTGAAAATATTTGCAACAAACTGGAGTGAAGGTGTGTAAGTAATCTAGTATATATTAAGCTTTACAATAAACCGTCTGAAAGTACTCCTCTTCTTTCTCTGTAAACAGCACCAATACAATTTCATTTCTGGGCAATCTGTAAATAACACATGCTATCTGTATGCTATCTTGTTTGACTATGCTAGCTATCTAAACTTCCTGTCATAGATTGTTCATGTCTGGGCTTGGGCAATCTTGTGGTGAGTTTATTTTGTCTGCTTTCCTTGGCCGTTCTTTACTGTTATGCATAAATGGGGATTGTCCATATGTAAAAGAGGATTCAGTTTTAAAGATGTTGTGTTGACTACTTTTTGCCTAATTAGCTTGGCCGTTATTTATTGTTATACAAGTTGGAGCTCATGACATTAAGAATGTCAAAATAGTTTGTAAATGGGAATTTTCCACGTATGAAAGAGGGTTAGGGCTCAAAATGTGGGGAGTTTCTTTTCTATGGCTGCCTTGGTCATTATTTGTCATTATGCAGAACAGGGATTGTCCACATGTGAAAGAGGATTTGGATTCAAAAATGTTGTTGACCAAACTAATTAAATCAATCTATGCATTATATTTTGAGATTGCCATATACACAGGCAATTGGATTTTCGATATTGTTGGTGTATTTGTAATCTAGGTCTGCTATGATTCGAAGAACTATTTGGTGATAGAAACTTTAAATGATCTTGAATTGGTGCAAGGAGTCTTTCATCATGGTTTTTAGGAAAATACCACTCTATTTATTATTTTATGAGAAGTTTTTTCCCTGTTTGTGTTCACTGTTCAAATGAGTTCAAGATTCTTGCTTTTATGTGAACTAGTTGAGAAGACGAAGCACTTTTGCTATTTTCTTTGACCATGTGACTATGTGATATGAGAGAATTTGTGAACTTGTGAGCCTTGTGAACTTGAATTTGAATTTAAATACTTTATATTTATTTTGAAATGCGATGGACAATTTATTACTTTATTTTGTACGTATTATAATAGTTTGATTAGATGTTATTTATTTTTTTATAGTTTTTATAATATATATTTATATAAATTATAAAATTATGATGTCACTAATCCAATTATGATTTAATTACAGTTCAATTGACAATTTAAGTGATAAATCGTAAACCGATGATTTTTTTGATTCAATGAATTGTCTAGTTTTTTGAACCTTGGGGCGGACTTGAAGTAAATAGAAAGTGGAAGGAAGACCAAAGAAATTATCCTGGCTGGTCGTCCATGGCATTCACGGTGCAACCTTTTTGTATTTTTAGATGGGAATGAATCTGGAAAGAGCAATCAGATATAAATTAGAGTTGATCGAAGTCTTTGTCAAAATCACATGAGATGCACTCCTATTCTACCCTGGTTTATGCAGTCCGGTTTGGATATTAAAGACAATAATTAATGAAATTGGAGAGAACAGAATTATTACTTATTTGTTATATTTATTTTTTTATAAATTTTAATTAATCTTTAATTTTTTACTAGCTAATATGGACTCAAATAAGTAAAACTTATATAAATATAAAAATTTAAAATAAATGGATTTAAATAAATATATTAATTATTTAATTGGATTGTATATATAAAATAATAATGAATAATAAACATCTAATTTATTTAAAAAATATTTGGCTATTCAAATATTTTTTATATTAAAAAAACCATTACCGCATAATTCCCTCGTCCAAAGGTAAGCCCGCTAAAGGTGTCTTTGACTTTTGACTGTTACGTCAAAATGTTTGAATTTCTATTTCTCTGTGTAATCGGATTCACATTTTCTAGTTTGTTTGTTTGAATTTAATCTCAGAATCATAGGCTAAAAACATGGGAAAATTGTGTTCGATTAGATGATTCTAAAACTCAGCCTCGATTTTTTTTTTTTTTCCCGAAGATTTATCCACTTCAAGATTTTTAGAGTGGCATTAGTTTTAGCTTTATTTCCTATATGTGTTGTTAGCTTAGGTTTGACTAGACTAGGAAGTTTTCTGATGTACATTTATTAAGCACCTAGATCCTTGTCTTGAGTAGTATACAAGGAGGTAGTCCTCTCCACGGTTCAAGTTGGGCCAGAAACAGGTTTGGATTGGATGTTAAAAAATTACTATATTATCTAATTGTGGTTCAAAAAAGTTCTTGATTTTTAGAATCAAAATTGTCATAAAATTGGAGCATCAGAATCGAAATAGAATCGTAAACTAGAATTCTAAAAAATTGAACTATGAAAAAAATTATTTTTCTTCTTTTTTTACATTCTTCTTTTAATCCATTTTTAATTACTCTTTAGAAACAAGTCCATACAATCTATATGATAAAATAAGAAACTAAGTTGTGATTTTGAATTTTAAATATAGGATATGAAATTTTTTGCATAATATAACATATAATAATAACATATATGTGGTCATTCATTAGTTCAAAATTTATTTTAGGTACATTAATTAATAAAAAATATAAAATTCATTTTTTTACAAATTTCAGCTTCACAATTGTGAGTTTTTATGGAGTTAAAAATTAATTTTCAGGACAATATAGTAATAATTTAATTTATTATGTACTACTATTTAAAGCAAATGTAAAAAAGAAAATTCCAATCAAAATATTTAAACAAATTATTAGTTTGGGCAGAAACCAAGCTTATTAGCTGGTAGAAGGTAAGAGTGGAATGTAAATCTTTATTTTTATTTCTATTTATCTAAAATATATTGGAGAATATAATATTTTAAATATAAATTTAAAAAGAAAAAGAAAGGCCAGGCAAAGCGCGGTGACCCAACTAATGTTAATAAAATATGCTAAATTAATTTTTAATAAAGTAGCATATTAACAAAGTAACATGGGATCAATCATATTTTGGTGTGTGGACAAAAATCATATATAGACAACAAAAATTCATTATAGAGCCAAATGAGGAGGGGAATATAGAAACAACAATTGAAATAGTAGAAAAAAATGGTTAAGGTAAAAAATAAGGAGATACACTATTTAAGTTAAAAGAACTACATAGCTTTTGATTCATATAAACTCCAAGAAAAAACGTAGGTATCTTATAATTGATACGAAATTAAGTTAAATTTATAAGATTAAATTCTTATTTTAAAACATTAAATATTTAAAATATTTTAAGAATATCTAATAATCTATTTATAAGATTAAATTAATTATAATTTAAAATAAAAAATTTTCAGTTAAACTAGGATCAGATCAAGATCGGAACTAAACCGAAATTAAAATTAGAACTAAAATTGGAGCTGACTTAAAATTCTGAAGGTTGGATTAGGGTACCCACTTAAAACTGTGATGATTCGGGATCGAAACTAGAGTAATTGTCATAATTTTCATCTTTGTTTATGGCTTTTAGGAAGCTTCAATTTGGTATAGTTCATGATCTGTGAGCAAGGCTATAAGGAGGTGTCCTCCAACCATTTGTAATATTAAGCCAAGTGAAGTCATCTTGTAAATTATTTCTTGAGTAAATTTTCTCTTTTGCATCCTTATTCATATTGAGGTAATTCTTCCCTTATTGGCTGTAATTCTCCACAATTGATCGTCAATCTTGGGCCAGCAAGGGTATTTTATATGTGCTACATTATTTTTTTAAAATAATTATTATGACATAAACAAGACTAGTTAGGAGTGTTCATGCTTTGATTTGATGTTTAAATTCAAACCAAACAATATTTTATGCTTTGTGACTTTTATTAAATCAAATCACTGTTCACAGTTTGATCCCATTTGAAATCACATATTTGTGATTTGCAAAAATAAAATAGATTAAATTGACTATTTTATACAAATTTTGACAGAATTTTTCTAAAATTAGAATTCAAAATATTTTTTTCAACTTGTTTAATTTAACAAATTTATTATTTATCAATTACACATAGTAATCATACATTATACAACATATATATTTATATATTATAATAAAATTTGAATCATTCTAATAGAAAAATAATAAGTTATTAGAAAAAGTACAAATATAAAAGATTACAGAAAGAAGAAGTATATGGTTTGATTCAGTATATATGTATGGTTTGTTTAAATATTAAAAATCAAACAAAATTGTATAAAAAAATCATTTACAAACTAAACCAAATTAAACTGTGGTTTAGTCAATTTAACTAGTTTGGCTCTATTTGTTAATATCTTGAGATTGGTATAAAGAGAGTAATTTCTTTTAACAAAAGAACAAGGAAAGAAATGACTCTAATTTCTCTACTTGTTTGGATAGTTGGTGAGAATGGAAAGAATATTATATGATTATTATTTAATTTTTTGCTTTCTATGTTTAGTTATTATTAAATTTTTTGGATAATTTCTTTCTCTCAAAATCTTCCCAATTTTGAGACAAGCAACCAGTGATTCCTCATTTTTGAATAAGTAGCAAATGATAACTCCATTGTTTGATGTTCACAAAGATTAAAAAATAATAATATTTCTAACAATCCTCCTAGCTCAACAGCTAAAGGAAAATCAAGAAAGAGTAATTTTTGCACTAATAAATATATAGAAAATTGTCTAAACAGAATAAGATATTCACTGTATTATAGTTGATATTGGTACTATCAACTGTAATATTAAAGAAATTGATTGTTGAAGAATGTATTAGAATGACAATCATTTGAACGGGGGATTTTCAACAAGAAAGAGCAATAATGACCCACCCTTTCCAACCCTATAACATCCATTGGCCAGCCTCCTCCAAAAAAAAAAAAAAAAAAATTCCTCCTAGTGGTTGGTTTTCACCTTGGCTTTTAGTTTCTTGATGATATCTTGGTTTAGTTGAAGCTGCCTAAGCCCTGTCCTCAGAGTTCACAGTTGCCAACTCTTTTATGTTTCTGTCATTTCAATCCTTTTTAATCTTTTACTATTAGCCACAAAGTTTCATATTTATTTTGATAATAATAAAATAAATTAAAATTATTATATGTATATATTTATATAATGGATAATATGAACAATTTATAATATTAAGTTTATTATTTAACTACATACACTATATGAGCTAGATTGTGAAATTGTCAAATTAGACATATGTGTAGTAAATTGATTATATCTTACTATAGAAAAGTCAAAAAATAATAAAGTCAATTTTATATGAAACTATACTCTAATATCTTTATTTGATGTATAATTTACCTTATATAATATTTTATATTAAAAAAGTTTATTATATTAATCTCATATATTATTTTCTGAAAAAGTCATTTTTGAAAATCTGCACGATATTAATTTTAATTAGTAAAATATAACTTATGATATAAATAAAATTCTGAATTAATTTTATTTGTAAATTAGATGTGCTTATCTTTAAATGAATATATTGTATGCATGTTTTACATTTATAGATGGATAGATATAATTTTTCAAAGTGGGCCATTTTGTTGAGTTATACTGTCAGCAGACAAAATGAGTATACTACAGCATTTTTATCATATCTCAATATATAAAAGTCAAATTTGTAAAAATCTAATTTTCAATAAAAGTAGACATTATAAGCTTTTCAGCAATATATAATTCGTTATTTTTGAATATAAATTCAAATTTCTAGACAATTTTGAACTTAGCCAATAACTTTTATTAAAAGTAATTTTACAGTCTAGCATGTCATTGAAGATTTGATGATTTCTCTCAAACGGTACACGATAATTCAATGATTCTTTTTTCATTTGAAAGTAGACTAATTGAGGAGTATTCAAGAATTTTTTAAAGCATTTTTGAACATTCAGAACCATTTTATTTGAATTTTTGAAACGAGCCAATGTGCAGTTACTGTTAACAAATGATTTTGTTTTCCACAAAGGTTAACGTCTCTTAGGTGTTTTTGCCTATAAAAAGGAGTATAGATTGAAGGGAGAAGGACACAACAATAAGCTCTCAAAGCCTACTCAATCTCTCTCTAATTCTTTGTGCTATATTGTTTATTATTAGATCAAATAGTGTATAGAGCAAATTATTTTATTCTTAAGAGTGCCTCTTTGAAGTGAGATCATTTTTTTACATGAGTGGTAGCTAATCCTACTTAAGAGGAATTGCTACATTCCTACTATATTTTCATTACCATTTGTATTAGTGTTTGAATCTCACCGAATCAAAGGCTTTGTAATCGAGATTTCTTGTTTCTGCCAAGTGCAAGGGACTTTGTTTGTATTCGGGATTTCTTGCCTTCGTCAAGTGCAAGAGACTTAGTGAAATCTCGGCCGGTTGGAGCTCGAGAGAGTGGACGTAGACTTGGGTAGCAAGTCAAACCACTATAAAAGAGTTTGTATTTCTTATCCCTACTCTCTTTACTTTACTTAAAATTATTTTATATTTATTATCAGGTGAATTGTATAAGTTTATTTGATTCAATATTTTTATTATTGTTTTTAATTTTCACACTCTTAATTTCTATGATAAAAACCCAATTCACCCCCCTTTTGAGTTGCTTTTTGGGACAACATTCACATGCTATGGTATTAAAAATTTGTTTCTCCCATATCTCAGTCTCACACACCATCCTCCATGGACTTTCTCTTGGCATGGTAGCCTCAAACATGAATTCAATAAGAACTACAATATGAATACAAATAAGAAACATGTATTGTTGTTCCCACCTATAGTTCTCTGAGTATCGTTAAAGATTTCCTCATGTTCACGAGGTACTTTTATCATAACTGCATTTTCTTCAAGGAAATGAACGACATTCTCCAACCACCAAATGACTAGATCAAAATTGTAGCTAAGAAGCCTCAAAGACTCCTCAAGTTGCTTCACCAGAGCACGATAATGGAGGAGATTGGAACATTGACTGCATTTTAAAAAGTTAGCCCTACTATTTTAAAAACATTTCATGAAAGGCGCTAGAAAAATGTGAAACTTATAGAATATGCATTACAAACATGTATGAGCAATAGTCCAAATGACGTTAAATATACTTGAGCTAACTTATATACCTTTGTTGTTCTAAGACTTTTAGTGTTAAGTAGTGTAAAAGAATTACAACACCTTGAACATGTCCTAGGATGGATCCCAGCAAGAAAGAGCATCGAGGACCCGCCCCTTCCAACCTTGTACCATCCATTGGGCGGCCTCATCCACAAAAAAGTCCCTGTGAAAGTTAGCCTTCACCTTAGCTTTTATTTTCTTTATGATATCCTGGTTTAGTGGAAGCTGCTTGAACCCAGCCCTAAGAGTTCGCACTTGCCAACTCTTATATGTTTCTCTCCTTTCAATCCTCTCCAATCCTTCAGATGCTATGATATTCAAAATTTCTTTCCCACATATCTCAGTCTCACACATCATCCTCGTTGGACTTTTTCTTGGCATGGTAGCCTCAAACATGTCAAAGACTACAGAGAAGTAGAATAAAGCCTCACGAAACCTTGAGACGAAAAATGGGGAGTTAAGTGGGCCATTTAAAATACCATGGAGAAAAACATCAGGATTGATTCTCTTGATCAATTTCAAAACAACATCCCTTGGACTATTCTCCAAAAAAGAGTCATCCATAACATAGTGAAACAAGTATGAGCACATAACAACTAGCACTTCATCTTTGTGAATTTTTAGATCCTCAGGGTCAACAGCTTCCCATTTTTGTGTCATACCATGGTATTCAAAGGGAACGTTAAACTTCTTACAGTAGTTTACCCAACGACGCCTTTCTCGTTCAACAATGGCAGTTGGCTCGAAACCTGGCTCAGGAAAGTCTATTGAAGTGAAGCGAAGCTTCGGAGGGCCACAGGGTCTTTGAGAGAGTTGTTGAATGAGGGGCATAAAATGAATGGTTCGTCTACCACTGAATTGGATGATGTGAAGGCTAGTTGCTTGCCTTGCAAATTCCAAAATTGTTTGAATTGCGTAGTAATACGATGCATTCGTGAAGGGAATTGCTGAAATACACAGTTTGTAAACTTCCAAAGCATCAGAAGTTGACCTCTCCTTAGTTGTAAGACTTCTATATATTAGGTTCCCCGTTCCTGCTAAGCGAGCTTCAAGCCCCTTAGCAAAGCAATGTGCCAACCTTTGAGATACATTGCCTGAAGGAGAAGACAACTGCTTTATCTGCTTTAGTAGTTTATTTGTTGTATTATGATCATTACTGGCCACAGATTCCATGCATAGCATCAGAAGATTCTTCATATCAAAATGATCCCCTATGTTGATATGTTTCTTTGGGTAGCTAGCTCCCTTGCTACGTCCTTCTACCTTTCCATCCTTTGGCAAGATACCATCATTGGAATTTGATGTAGCCCCGTCCTTGTCGCAATTAAACTGCAACATTTTATCAAGCATCTAAGATAATATCAAGTCTTCAGTAGAGATGCCCAATTGATTGGTACCCCTCCCTGCCTCCAAATCATTCTCACCTTGAACACTTGTGCCACACTCCAACCTATTTGTCAATTCATCCTGGTCCTTTTCTACCTTGTCTTTTCCCTTTGAAATCCTTATATTTTCCCTCATGCCCCACTTGAGTTGCAAACTTAATTGACTATCCACTGGTACATTAGTGGGAGGCTTCATCAGCATTGGCCCATCAACCGAATCAGAGGAGTTGTTTGGAGTGCGGTCTAGTGATGATTTGGACATAAAGGTCTTATGAACTGGAGGATTTAGGACGTGGGATGAATAGCAGAAATCCTTAGTAAAACCAGTTTGGGCAAAGTTGCTTGCACTCACATGGCCATTAAAACAATAGCCAGGACTATTAGAAATGGTAGCGTCCAAACTGATTGAATCCTGATGATGAATTGGTTCACTGGACGATGGACAATGAATGCCATTAAGAATATCATAAAGGGCCTTCTCAGCAGCACGGAGAGTGGAATCTTCAATAAAATATGCCTCAGCTTCAGCATCATCTTCCATAAGCACCTGGTTTATGTACTTGAGCTTAGGATTGTGGAAGTAAGCCTCCTCCATAAATTGTGCTTCAACTTTCTCAGAAGGGGATGTTTTGCCAATTCCATGGTCTGGAACCGCTAAACCGAAGGAGAAATCTGGGCTATTATGTTGCAAAGGAACACCCTCAAAACCTTCATCCAAGTTGTGATCTAAATTGGCTGAAATATAATTCTCACTGAACCCATATTCATTACTCAAATTCCGAAATTCTTCCATAATTAAGTTCGTTAGACAGCTTTGTCATGGATAAATTTCTTCATAATCCAAACCTACCTGTGACCGAAGAGCTAAAATAGCAACCTAGTTAGCTGGACTCGATGCTTTGCCAGATAATCAAAATTACATATACTCCTCCATTTTCCTTTTTCATTCAAATAAAAAAAGGGAAAGCAGCAAGAAGCAACAAAAAAAGAAATTAACTAATTCCAGAGAATGAAATAACCATAACAACAACCTCACTTGTCAATCCTCTTGTGGGTTTAGGAATGGTAAAGCAGAGCAGCAATGAGAAAATATCTGTATACGCATTACTAGGCGAGAATATTTTAACAGAATGAATTTGAACGTCTGGAATATAAAAGAAATTAACAAGAAGAGCTAAAATAGAAAATCTCTTTATTTCTCATTTCTAATCTGCGGCCGGGTTTAGTTCTTACCTCACAGAGACCCAACGCAAACAGATTGAATGCATCTCCAATACGATGAATGGAGAACAAAGTATAACAGAGTTCAGCGGCAACCACACCTGTAACTCTCTCTCCTAAAGAAAAGTCAAAAACTTCTTGTTTGGGCAGAGCTGAGATTGGGTAGTGGGTCTTCGTCTTTGAGCCCTCTCCGTCGCTGTCGTTTGTGAGTGTGGACTTCGAATTATGGAGGCTGGTCGTCGGGCCACTGAGGATGTCCCACGTATAACTCTGTATTTGAACAGAAAGAGCAATCAAACAGAATTTAACATATCACGTAAAAAAATATTATTTAACACGATCCAGATCTTTCTCAAAATCACACAATGGTTTAGTTAGTTTGGTTTGGATATTAAAGACGACAATTGAGGAAATTGGGAGGGACTCCTTTTCTAAATCTCGTCAGAAGGGCAATAGAGTGGGAGAGGGCGGAGAGAGCTATTATTTATTTGTAATATTTAATTTTCTTTTATAATTTTTAATTCATCTTTAATTTTGTAGAATTCACTTTAGCAGTAGATTAAAAAAAATGAATTCAGAAAAGTGAATGTGCAAAAATGAATTTAAATAAAATAGATTTAGAAAAAATATTGAATTGTATTTCTGAAAATGGCTAATAAATCATAAATATCTAATTTATTTAAAAATATTTTTATTATTAAATATTATATATATGTATATTAATTATACCTATATAAAGGTTGTTTTTGCCGATTTTTACTGTTCCCAAAATGGTTTTTGCTCCGTAATAATTTCATGGATTCATGAAAGAGGCGGGTAGCCATAAGGATCACTTTGTAAGTTCTCTAAGCAAACAGATGTTAGACTATATATTAGACTACCAGTACCTGTAAGTGCGCTTCGGGGACGTCATGGGTCAAAGACCATATTTCAAGAACCCACCTCGGCCCTACCTCAAATTTTTTGGACTGGAAAATGATCAAAACTCACCACGTGCACTTCCTGAGATTTAAACCTTAAATTACAATTTATCTATGTTGAAGTACGGGTGCTAAACAATTGATTTTCTCCTTGACAAGGTGGGCTCAGTGCAAGGTGCTTCACCTCTAGGGACACCCTTTAAAGGTGCATTTGGATAAAAAATTTTTAAAAGTACTTATCAGAAATGATTTTTGTAGAAATAATTTTGTAAAAGTAGAAGTTATTTTACTTTTCTAGTGTTTGGATAAAAAATATTAAAAAATGATTTTACACTTTCACTCCACTGCAATTCAACTTCTCTCACAATGATCTCTAACAACGGTGAGGCGAAGATAATAAAAAACCTAGGGCTTCAACAACAAAGAAGCTAGGGCTCTAATGATTGTGGAGCATATAAATTTGCTAAGATGACGAAGAGGCAAAGACGACAATAGTCTCTAATGACGATTGCCGATGCGATCTAGGTGGCCTTCCAAATGGAAAAGGGCATCAGAAGGATATGGAAGATGTAAGAAATAGTCCCGACCATAATGATCAAGTTGACAACAAACTCGATAATAATCTCTTGTGGTTGGTGGAGCAAGAGGCTCAGCTTTTCTTTTTTTTCTTTTTTTTTTTCTCTTCTAATGGATGCCTTAACTTTAAAACTAGTTATACCAATTTCTCAGAGAAAGTACTCTTTTTTTTTTTGCAATTTCTACCTTATTTTCCCAATAATCCTACGCACACAATCTAAAATAGATTGGAAGTATTTTTTATTTAAAAAAGACACTTTTTTTTTGTAAAAAAGCCCATGCAAACAGGCTCCTCGAAAGTGATTGCAAGTTTGGCAGAGATGCCACCCCTCGTTACGTTACCTTGTTGAAGAATCTAATGACTTAGACATTGATATTATCCATAATTGACATCACATAACCTCTCATGGCATCATAATCAGTTGAGGAATTAAGGCAGCAACAACCCTCTAGGATTCCATAGCCATAATTGCAAAATATCATAATCAACATAATCGGAAAATCCATTATAACAAAATCCCATACTTAATATAATTGAAAATCATATTACAAAATTACATAACACAAAAAATACGAGTCTCTCATACTTAGGCATGGTGTATGCGATAAAGTGAAATCACAAGCGCTTATATACACTTTTCCTTTTTACTTTCTACACTCAAGGTCAAATATTGTGAACCTCCTAAAACCACAACGTGACACATAAGAATTTTTCATTACTGAGAAATTGGAAGTTGAAAGGTGGAATTGAGTACTCATATACTATTTTTCTCCTCTGTCTCCTCAACTCAAGGTCAAACATTACAAACCCATTTAGTATTTTGGATATTCAAATATAATAATAGAACTCAAGTAGAGTATTTGTAGAATGTATGAATATGAAAATATTATAATTTTTATGTAAACATGATATGGTTAAAACAGTGCCCGTGTTAGTGTCCACGTTTGTTTTCTCATCCATGTTGACCTCCACATCTACTCTTGTTATCAATTAAGGTCCCATTTGATACTATTGATAAGCCAGAATAAGTCTACCTTATCAAGTATTATACCATGTTCAGTTCTTTTAATAGGCGACTCGGATAAAAAACTTAGGCGGCCACTTTATCCTTCCTTATTCTACTATATCAGGATAACTTTATCTAATAAGTAAGGTATAATAAAGTTATTAGGCCTAATCAGGATAAATTTTTTTCTTTTTTGAACATTTTTTCCCTGCCGTCGCCATTTGCCGTTACTATTGCCTCCTTCATTCACTGTCGTGGTCATCGCAGTTGTCTGTGATTTTGGAGTGATAGGAAGAACTATCTTCTTCCCTCATTTCCCCTTCCTCTTCCCTCTATGATTCTAGAGCGACAAGTGGCGGTGATCCTCTTGCTTCACTCTCTCTTCGCTTTCCTTCTTCTGATCTACAATTTTGGAGTGGCAAGAGAATGACAATTTGCGCTAGAGTGATTTCTATTTCTTGATCAACAATCCAAATCTTGATTGACAGTTGATGATCTAGATCTGGATTTATGATCGCTTGGTCACACTGTCGCAAAGGTCGCTAGTTGCGACAGTCACCTAATGTCTGGTTGCTCCAATTGCCACAATTGCTGGAATCTTGTTTCTCTAAAAGATCATCCAGCCAACAAAATGGTCTCTCAGTATTTTTAGCTATCAAATTGGTCCAAAATTATCCATCTATCACATTAGTCTTGTCACTGACTCCTTAACTTAGGCCCTATTCGGTATATAGGTTAGGATATAGCAAGTATGGCAAGTGCTTATAAAATTATCTTAACTAAATAATAATTTTATCTTTGTCTATATTTTGGTAGTTTATAACTCTAATGTTGAATAAAAATCTAGATAACGTGTCAAATTACTAAAACAACCCCAAACAACTAGCATTAACTCCAAAACTACTTCTACCAGTTTCTTAGAGAAAGTAGTGGAATGCATTTTTTTTTTTTGCTATTTCTACTTTTTTGTCCCCAGTAATCCCATGCACACAATCTAAAATAGACTTGAAGTATTTTTTATTTAAAAAAAGCACCTTTTTTGTAAAAAAAGCCCACCCAAACAAGCTCCTTGAAAGTGATTATATGTTTGGCAGACACCATCCCATCATTTGTTCCCCTCCTTAGAGAACCTAATGACTTGAACATTTATATTACCCATAATTGACATCACTTAATATGTCCAGAATTGTCTAAAATATTTGACATAGCCTCTCATGGCATCATAATAAATTAAGAAATTAACTCAGATACAACCCTATAGGATTCCATAGTCATAAAGTGTAAAATCCCATACTTAACTAGAAATCCCATTATAACAAAATCCCATACTTAACATAATTGAAAATCCCATTACAAAATTACATAACACAAAAAAAAAAGTGTCAAATACTCAAGCATGGTGCATGAGATAAAGTGAAATAACAAGCACTTATATACCCTTTTTCCATTTTACTTTCTATACTCTAGGTCAAGTATTGTGAATCTGCTAAAATCACAATGTGACGCATAAGAATTTTTTATTATTAAGAACATGGTAAGTTGTAAGGTGGAATTGAGTATTGTTACCCTCTTTTTCTACTCTATCTCCTCTACTCAAGGTCGAACATTAGAAACACATTAAGTGTTTTGGATATTCAAATATAATAATGGGAATCCAAGTAGAGTATTTGCAGAATGTATAAATATGAAAATATTATAATTTTGATGTAAACATGATATAGTTTTGAATTTTTAAAAAAGCAATAAGACTTCGTACTAGTGTGTTTATAATTGAAAAAATGTGTGAATACATCCGTGCTTGCAAATACAACAATATTAACAAGAATCACGAGTATATGAGAATATTTAAGTTCTGTAGACAAGGGGAACAAGTCCTTGTCACAATATATATAAGACTACATCCTCACAAACCTAAATCTATGAGTTAAAAAACTCGCCACAATCAAATATAAGTGAGATAAAAATACTTACATTATAACCACATAATTCGATATGGTAAGGTTGGATAGATCTTGAGATTCACACACTAATTTTTTGGTAAAAGAAAAGTTTTTACTCATCAAAAGCTAATTATGGAGTAAAGTATACAAAAGTGCAATTTTTAAAATTTACAAAATCTAGCTTGACTTTCTAAAGTCACAAATTGAATCCTCAAATTTCCTATTTGTTCGCCTTGGTGCATCATCTTGCTTACTAGTCATCTTTATTCACTGTTGGCATGAACAGTGACCCCCTAACCTTTTTTCCCCCTCTTTGGCAACTTGCTGCTAGTGCTAGCTTCAAGGTAAAGGAAGTAAAGTAATTGCTTTAGGCCCCTAAATTTTAAGATTTTATAATAATTTAACTAATTATAAAAATTAAAATCATTTATATTAATTAGTCAACTACAATCTAATCACCTTCTCATAACTCGTAGTTTTTCTGTCCCATTTTTCTCATAATTAAAATCTCATATTTCCAAAATAATTGTCTTTTAATTTTACCATTCATTTATCGCTTGACTCTTATTTTTCTTCATCATTGTCTCTTCTAACTCTTACCTAACATTCTTTCTATTTCATTAATCTATTTTAAAGTTTCTCTTCTAACATTAATATTTCTTCTCTATAAAATTAAGTGTTTGGTTTTAATTTTATTAGTTTCACCAATTTCTCATATTGAATATCACTCCAAATCTTGGAGAACACCCCAAATCTTTTATTTCCTAATACTACATTAAATGAATTGCCTATATTATCATTTGAAAAAGCAATATTAGAAAAAATTGAATATAAGAATTTAATTAACAATTTTACATCTCAAAAAATAGAAAAATAAATTTAAAGTAAGAATTATATTAATTTTATTAAAAAATAAAATAACTCAATTTTAAATTTGAATTTAGACATGTCAACATTATTATCATGCTTTTGTGTACTGGTCAATTGGCCTGCTAGAGAAAGAGACTCACCACTCTTATGGTCATGACCACTATCACGTCAAGTCAAGGCTCTTTTATTTTTAAGTAAACTATCGAAATAGTTCTTAAAAAATCACTTAGTCACCAAAATAGTCCCTTAATATTTTTAACCATCAAAATGGTCTAAAATTTGCTCATCTGTCTATCACATTAGTCTTGCGGTTAACTCCTTAACTTAAAAAGATAAGGAGAGTAGACATGAGGTTAACATGGATGAGAAAACAAACATCTAACATGGACACTATTCTAAGCCTCTCTCTCTCCTCAACCTTTGTGACCTGATTAAAACCCATTCTCTCACACAGACCCAATTTCTTTTTCTTCCCTCTCTAACCCCTTGTTTCTCATTTGCTCCGATTCTCTTATTCCAGCAAACCCACTAACTAGCCATGACCATCCCTCTCCTCACCCCCTACTACTTGCTTGCTCTATCTTCTCTCTCTTTGCTCTCCACTCTTTCAATTTTCAAACCCACAAACCCCCACATTCTGAGTAAATTTTTGGGATTAAAAAAAGTGTCTAGATAAATTTACCAAGTCTCTAAAAGTTGGAGATTCTTTTATAAATCATTACTATGTTTGTCCATTATTGCTTGTCGTGGGAGAAAATATCCAATAGTCTACAATCTCAAATTCGTCTGTGTGGTCAACCTCTAGATGACTACAAAAAAAAAAAAAGGTTGACTTTGTCAACAGGAGATAGATATCCACCATTTTCACATTAATCTCCCCTTGTAGCCACTTTGTTAATCTTCAAACCAATTTCATACTATCTAATTGGTTGGCACTTTTTGAAAGAGAGATATTGTTGTCTACTATTGAAGTCAATTAAATAAATGATAAGAATCCAATGAGGCTTGGAGAAAGCCAAAACAAAATGGGAAGATGGATGGTCATCGGTCTTGAATCTTGAGCTACTGCAGTTTCTGGGTTGTGGGTGAGTCTAGTCAATCTCACCCTGGTCTCAGTTATCCTCTTCAATTGTGTGGGTGGGGCATCAAAGGACAAAGCCTCAGCTAGCCATAGTGTGGGGTAGTGTAGGGTGTGGCAGAGCCTACGACAGTTGAACTTGGGTCTAGTGGACCTTTTGGTAGGCTTAAATAACAATCCCAACTTTACTTTAATAAGGAATGTTGGGGTTTGTGTGTTTGCAGGGGAGAGGGAGTAAAGAGGAAAGAGAGAAGAGAGAGGGTTGGCAAGTAGAAGGGGGCAAGGGGAGGGATGGTCGTGGCTAGCCAATGGGTTTGGTGGAATTAGGGAATTGGAGCAACTAAGAAATAAAGGATTAGAGTAGGAGGAAGGTGAAATTGGGTCTATGTGAGAGAATGAGTTTTGATCAAGTTGTAGAGGATGAGGAGAGAGCTACGCTTAGAACAGTTTCCATGTTGATGTCCATATTTGTTTTCTCATCCACGTTAATCTCCACATCTACTCTTGTTGTCGTTTAAGGTCCCATTCGATATCCTTGATAAATCAATATAAGATAATTTTATCCTGTCTTATTAGGTATTATACCATATTCGGTTTCTTTGATAAGTAATGTAGATAAACAATTTAGGTTGTCCCTTTATCCTGCCTTATTTTATTACATCAGGATATGAGAGAGGTATGATAAAGTTATGAGGTTTGAATGGGATAAATTTTGTTCTTTTTCAAATACTTTTGCCCTTGCTTTCTTCTTCCTTTTCTTCCTTTTCCTTTTGCCAAAGTCCCTTCAGCCCTCGATGCTAGATATTGTTGTTGTCACCCTCCTCACCTCGTTATCGCCATCGCCATTTACTGCTACTATTGCCTCCTCCATTCATTGTTGCCATTGCCACTGTTGTCTACAATTTTGGAGTGATAGGAAGAATGATTTTCTTCCCTCACTTTCCCCCTTCCTCCTCCCTCTTCTAATTGCCATCCTCATAGCTACAATTCTGACATGATAGGCGGTGGTGATTATCTTCGTTCACTTTCCCCCTTCCCCTTCCTTCTTTTGATCTATGATTTTGGAACAGTAGGAGAGCAACGATTTGCGCTAGAGTGATTTTCATTTCTTGATTGACAATCTAGATCTTAATCAATAGACAACAATCTAGATCTAGATTAACGGTTGCCTATCAGCTACGACTATCACCTATTTGTTACCGTCATAAAGGTCGTTGGTTACGATTGTCACCTGGTTGCTACCATCACAAATGTCACTGGTTGCAACAATTGCTTGATGCTCTAGTTGCTTTAGTCACGATAGTTGCTGGAATCTTGTTTCTGACTGTTAGTAGTTTTTTGGGGTTATTTTAGTAATTTTTCATTTTATCCAAAATTAGAATTTAAAACTAACAAACCATGGAAAAAGATAAAAGTATTGTTCAATCAAGATAATTTGATAAGCACTTGTCTGTCTTGCCATATCCTATCCTATATAACAAATGGGCCTAAGTTATCGAGTTAACTGCAAGGCTAATGTGATAGACGGATGAATTAATTTTGGACATTTTGGTAGCTAAGATCATTGAGGGACCATTTTGGTGGTTGAGCGATCTTTTAGGAAACATTCTTTACTTTTTAATTAAAATTTAGGAAAAACCTTGGGAAATATTCTTGTCTTCTAAGAGTAGTCTAACTGCTAGATTAACAACAATTGTGAGTTGTTATGGAGTTAAGCCTATTAGTGGGTAGAAGGCAAGAGTAGCGTGTAAATTTTTATTTTATTTCTATTTATCTATAATATATTGAAGAATATAATATTTCAAGTATAAATTAAAAAGGAAAAAGAAAGGCCAGGCAAAGCACAGGTGCCCATCTAGTGTAAATAAAATATTTAAATTAATTAATAATAAAGAAACTTATTGATAAAATAGCATGGGCTTAATCATGTCTTAAAGATTGAATAAAAAACCATATATAGACAACAAAAATTTATCAAAGAACCAAGTTAGGGAGAAGGATGAAGAAATAATAATCAAGATTGGAGATAGCAAAGATTACGGTGAATGGTAAAAGGATACATTAATTAAAATTAGAGAATTATATGAATTTTGATTTTTCTAAATGATAAGAGAATACAGAGACAGCTTAATTGATATAAAATTAACTTCAAGTCTTTTATTAATTATTTATTACTTTATGTTTTTAGCATTTAAAAAATATTAATGAGATTAAGTTCTTATATTTATAAGATTAAATATTTATAATATTTTACAATATTTAATAAACTAAAAAAAATTATAAAATTAAAGTAATTATAATTTAAAGTTAATTTTTTTTAATTAAACCAAGACCAGATCAGAATTGAAACCAAAATTAGAACAAGAGTTGGAACTTATTTAAAATTGTAAAGGCATGAAACCAAGCCCTGGCTTATAATTGTGAGTCTCAGAATTGGAACCAGATCAACCTTCATGGTTATAGTCTTGATAACACGATTTTTAGGGACCGAAATTAGAAGTTTAGTTACGGTCTATGTCATGAACAGCGAACAAGGCTATAACGAGGTGTCCTCCAACCATTTGTAACAGTAAGCCAAGTAAAGTTAGTAAATTATTTGTCGTGTCACAAAAGAGTTTCCAATAAGCTGACGCAAACACCTATTATGAGCCCTCTATTGGGAAATAGTGGATGTTCGGATCTAGCATCTTTAATAAAACAAAAGATAAGGGGGCATTTGGTTCACGAAAATATTTTCTATTTTCATTTCAAGTTTACATTTTTTGAGAAAATTTTATTTTTAAATTTTTTAATTTTAGAAAACATGTTTGGTTTGATTTGTTATTTTTTATTTTAAGAAAATGAAAATAATAAAAATATGTTTAGTTCATTGATTCTTCAATAAACTGAAAACTTTGATAATAATTTTATAGAATAAAAATATATTTAATAACATCTTTGTTAATGAAAAAACTATAAATAATAAACTCATATATAAATAAAAACACAAATTAAATTAAATTTAGTTGGATTTAATGGTTTCATGCTTGGAAGCCAAAAGGAAACAATTGTTAGATTTGTAAGTTAAATTTATGATTCATGAGCTAAGGAAAAATGTTTCAAAAGATCACAAGACTATGTACATTGAAATTCATTGCAAATTGAAATATTTCCACGTCAAGTATTTTCTCAATGAAATAGGCCTTCCCTTGAGCATCCTCTTCCATAAGCACCTGACTTCTGCACTTGAGCAGGATTGTGGAAGTAAGCCTCCTCCATAAATTCTGCTTCAACTATCTTAAAAGAGGATGTATTGCCAGTGCCACGGTCCGGAACTGCTAAAGCAAAGGAGAAATCTAGGCTGTTGTGATGAAAAGAAACGCCTTCAAAACCTTTAATCAGGTTGTGATCTAAATTGGCTGAAACATGATTCTCGCTGAACCCATATTCGTTCCTCAAATTCCAAAATTCCTCCATAATTAAGTTCGTCAGATAGCTTTGTCATGGATAAATTTCTTCATAATTGAGAACTACCATGACTGAAGAGCTGAAGACAACCTAGTTCGCTAGACTCTAATGCTTTATCGGATATTCAAAATTATACGTTCTCTTCCACTTCACTGTTTCCGTTCAAATAAAAAAAAAGAAAAAAAAGAAAGCAGCTAGAAGCAAGAAAAAGAGAAGCTAACTAATTCCATAGAACGAAATTACCATAAATCAACCTCAAGAAGGCTTGTCAATCCTCTGGGGTTTTAGGAATGGTAAAGCAGAGCAGCAATGAGAAAATATCAGTATAAGCATTACTGGATGAGAACACTTCAACACAACGAATCTGAATGCCTGGGAAAGGAAAGAAATTAACCAGAAGAACTGATATAGAAAATCTTTTTATTTCTCTTCTCTAATCTGCGATGGAGCTCAGTACTTATCTCACAGAGACCCAACACAAACAGATCGAGTTCGAGTGCATCTCCAATATGATGAATGGAGAACGAAATATGTACAAAAGTTCTCTCCTACACAAACATGCATAAGCAATAGTCCGAATGACATTAAATATACTTCAGCTAACTCATATACATACGCTGTTATAAGACTTCCAGTGTTAAGTACTGTAAAAGAATTACAACACCTTGAACAGGTCCTAGGATGGTTTCCAGCAAGAAAAAGCATTGAGGACCCGCCCCTTGCAACCCTGTACCATCCCTTGGTCGGCCTCATCCACAAAAATATCCTTGTGAAAGTTAGCCTTCACCTAGTTTTTATTTTCTTTACGATATTCTGGTTTAGTGGAAGCTGCCTGAACCCAGCCCTAAGAGTTTGCGCTTGCCAACTCTTGTATGTTTGTGTCCTTTCAATCCTCTCTAATCCTTCACATGCCATGGTATTCAAAATTTGTTTGTCCCATATCTCAGTCTCACACATCATCTTCCATGGACTTTCTCTTGGCATAGTAGCCTCAAACATGAATTCAATAAGAACCACAATATGAATACAAATAAGAAAGATGTATTATTGTTCCCACCTGTAGTTCTCTGCGTATCGCCAAAGATTTCCTCATGTTTACGAGATACTTTTCATCATAACTGCATTTTCTTTAAGGAAATGAATGGCATTCTCCAACCACCAAATGATTAGATCAAAATTGCAGCTAAGAAGCCTCAAAGACTCCTCAAGCTGCTTCACCAGAGCAAGGTAATGGAGGAGATTGGAACATTGACTGCATTTTAAAAAGTTAGCCCTACTATTTTAAAAACATTTCATGAAGGGCGCTAGAAAAATGTCAAACTTATAGAATATGCATTACAAACATGAGCAATAGTCCAAACGACATTAAATATACTTGAGCTAACTCATATACCTATGTTGTTAGAAGACTTTTAGTGTTAAGTAGTGCAAAAGAATTACAACACCTTGAATAGGTCCTAGGATGGTTTCCAACAAGAAAGAGCATGGAGGACTCGCCCTTTCCAACCTAGTAACATCCATTGGTCGGCCTCATCCACAAAAAAGTCCCTGTGAAAGTTAGCCTTCACCTTAGCTTTTATTTTTTTTATGATATCCTGGTTTAGTGGAAGCTGCTTGAACCCAGCCCTTAGAGTTCGCGCTTGCCAACTCTTATATGTTTCGGTCCTTTCAATCCTCTCCAATCCTTCACATGCTATGGTATTCAAAATTTGTTTCCCACATATCTCAGTCTCACACATCATCCTCCATGGACTTTCTCTTGGCATGGTAGTCTCAAACATGTCAAAGACTATAGAGAAGTAGAATAAAACCTCACGAAACCTTGAGACAAAAAATGGGGAGTTATGTGGGCCATTTAAAATAGTATGGAGAAAAACATCAGGATTGATTCTCTTGATCAATTTCAAAACAGCATCCCTTGGACTATTCACCAAAAACGAGTCATCCATAACGTAGTGAAACAAGTATGAGCACATAACAACTAGCACTTCATCTTTGTGAATTTTTAGATCCTCAAGGTCAACAGCTTCCCATTTTTGTGTCATACCATGGTATTCAAAGGGAACGTTAAACTTCTTACAGCAGTTTACCAGCGATGCCTTGCTCGTTCAACAATGGCAGTTGGCTCGAAACCTTGCTCAGGAAAGTCTATTGAAGTGATGCGAAGCTTCGGAGGGCCACAGGGTCTTTGAGAGAGTTGTTGAATGAGGGGCATAAAATGAATGGCTCGTCTACCACCGAATTGGATGATGTGAAGGCTAGTTGCTTGCTTTGCAAATTCCAAAATTGTTTGGATTGCATAGTAATGTGATGCATTCATGAAGGGAATTGTTGAAGTACACAATTTGTAAACTTCCGAAGCATCAGAAGTTGACCTCTCCTTAGTTGTAAGACTTCTATATATTAGGTTCCCTGTTCCTGTTAAGCGAGCTTCAAGCCCTTTAGCCAAGCAATGTGCCAACCTTTGGAATGCATTGCCTGAAGGAGAAGACAACTGCTTTATCCGTTTAGTAGTTTATTTGCTGTATTATGATCATTACTGGCCACAGATTCCATGCACAGCATCAGAAGATTCTTCATACCAAAATGATCCATTATGTTGATATGTTTCTTTGGGTAGCTAGCTCCCTTGCTACGTCCTTCTACCTTTCCATCCTTTGGCAAGATACCATCATTGGAATTTGATGTAACCTCATCCTTGTCACAATTAAACTGCAACATTTTATCAAGCATCTCAGATAATATCAAGTCTTCAGTAGAGATGCCCAATTGATTGCTACCCCTCCCTGCCTCCAAATCATTCTCACCTTGAACACTTTTGCCACACTCCAACGTATTTGTCAATTCATCCTGGTCCTTTTCTGCCTTGTCTTTTCCCTTTGAAATCCTTATATTTTCCCTCATGCCCCAATTGAATTGCAAACTAAATTGACTATCCACTGGTACATTAGTGGGAGGCTTCATCAACATTGACCCATCAACCGAATCAAAGGAGCTGCTTGGAGTGCAGTCCGGTGATGGTTTGGACATAAAGGTCTTGTGAACTAGAGGATTTAGGACAGGGGAGGAATTGCAGAAATCCTTTTTAAAACCAGCTTGGGCAAAGTTGCTTGCATTCACATGGCCGTTAAAACAACAGCCATGACCATTAGAAATGGTAGCATCCAAACTGATTGAATCCTGATGATGAATTGGTTCACTGGACGATGGACAATGTATGCCATTAAGAGTATCACATAGGGCCTTCTCAGCAGCACGGAGAGTGGAATCTTCAATAAAATAGGCCTCAGCTTCAGCATCATCTTCCATAAGCACCTGGTTTATGTACTCGAGCGTAGGATTATGGAAGTAAGCCTCCTCCATAAATTCTGCTTCAACTTTCTCAGAGGGGGATGTTTTGCCAATTCCATGGTCTGGAACCCCTAAACCAAAGGAGAAATCCGGGCTATTATGTTGCAAAGGAACACCCTCAAAACCTTCATCCAAGTTGTGATATAAATTGGCTGAAATATGATTCTCACTGAACCCATATTCATTACTCAAATTCCGAAATTCTTCCATAATTAAGTTCGTCAGACGGCTTTGTCACAGATAAATTTCTTCATAATCCAAACCTACCTGTGACCGAAGAGCTGAAATAACAACCTAGTTAGCTAGACTCAATGCTTTGCCAGATAATCAAAATTACATATACTCCTCCATTTTCCTTTTTCATTCAAATAGAAAAGGGAAAGCAACAAGAAGCAAGAAAAAAAGAAATTTAACTAATTCCAGAGAACGAAATAACCATAACAACAAACTCACTTGTCAATCCTCTCGTGGATTTAGGAATGGTAAGGCGGAGCAGCAACGAGAAAATATCAGTATGCGCATTACTGGGCGAGAATATTTTAATAGAATGAATATGAATGTCTGGAATATAAAAGAAATTAACAAGAAGGACTGGAATAGAAAATCTCTTTATTTCTCATTTCTAATCTGCGGCCGGGTTCAGTTCTTACCTCACAGAGACCCAACGCAAACAGAAGGAATGCATCTCCAATATGATGAATGGAGAACAAAATATAACAGAGTTCAGCGGCAACCACATCTGTAATTCCCTCTCCTAAGCAAAAGTCAAAAAACCTCTTGTTTGGGCAGAGCTGAGATTGGGTAGTGGGTCTTCGCCTTTGATTCCTCTCAGTCGCTGCCAGTTGTGAGGTAGACTTTGAATTATGCAGGCTGGTCGTCAGGCCACTGAGGATGCATCTCCAATATGATGAATGGAGAACAAAATAAAACAGAGGTCAGCAGCAACCACATCTGCAACTCCCTCTCCTAAGCAAAAGTCAAAAAACCTCTTGTTTGGGCAGAGCTGAGATTGGGTAGTGGGTCTTCGCCTTTGATTCCTCTCAGTCGCTGCCAGTTGTGAGGTAGACTTTGAATTATGCAGGCTGGTCGTCAGGCCACTGAGGATGTCCCACGTATAACTCTGCATTTGGACAGCAAAGAGCAATCAAACAGAATTTAACATATCACATAAATATATATATATATATATATATATATTATTTAGCACGATCCAGATCTTTCACAAAATCACACAATGGTTTAGTTAGTTTGATTTGGATATTAAAAAGACGACAATTGAGGAAAGTGGGGGGCACTTCTTTTCTAAATCTCCTCAGAAGGGCAATGAAGCAGGAGAGGGCGGGGAGAGCTATTATTTATTTACAATATTTACTTTTCTTTCATAATTTTTAATTCATCTTTAATTTTGTATGAATTCACTTTAGGAGTAGATTTTAAAAAAATGAATTCAGAAAAGTGAATATGAAAAAATGAATTTAAATAAAATAGAGTTAGAAAAAATATTGAATTGTATTTCTGAAAATCGCTAATAAATCATAAATATCTAATTTATTTAAAAATATTTTTATTATTAAATATTATATATATGTATATTAATTATACCTATATAAAGGTTGTTTTTGCTGATTTTTACTGTTCCCAAAATGGTTTGTGCTCTGTAGTAATTTCATGGATTCATGAAAGAGACAGGCAGCCATAAGGATCACTTTGCAAGTTCTGCAAGCAAACAGAAGTTAGACTATATATTAGACTACCTACCAGTACCTGTAAGCGCGCTTCAGGGACGTTATGGGTCAAAGACCATATTTCAAGATCCCATCTTGGTTCTAACTCAAATTTTTTGGACTTGAAAATGATCAAAACTCACCACATGCACTTCCTGAGATTTAAACCTTAAACTACAATTTATCTATGATGAAGTTCGGCTGCTAAACAATTGATTTTCTCCTTGACAAGGTGGGCTCAGTGCGAGGTACTTCACCTCTAGGGACACCCTTTAAAGGTGCATTTGGATAAATTTTTTTTTAGAACTGCTCATCAGAAGTGATTCTTTTAGAAATGATTTTGTAAAAGTAGAAGTTATTTTACTTCTGTATAGTGTTTGAAAAAACAATATTAGAAAGTGATTTTATACTATTCATATCCACTACGATTCAACTTCTCTCACAATGGTCTCTGACAACAAAGAGGTGAAGAGACTTCGATGACGAAAAACCTAGAGCTCCAATAGCAAAGAAGTTGGGGCTCTAATGATTGTGGGCATCTAAATTTGCTAAGACAATGAAGAGGCAAAGACGACAATGGTCTCTAATGATGATTGCCAATGCGATCTAGTTGGCCTCTAGATGGAAAAGGGCAACGGGAAATATGGAAGATGTAAGAGGTAGTCCCAACAATAATGATATAGTCAACAACAAACTTGATAGTAGTCTCTTTTAGTTGGTGGAGAAAGAGGCTCAACATTTTTTTTTTCTCATCTAACGGATGCCTTAACTCCAAAACTAGTTCAAACAATTTCTTAGGGAAAGTATTCTTTTATTTTTTTCTTTTGCTACTTCTGCCCTTTTTTCTAATAATCCTACACACGCAACTTAAAATAGACTAAAAGTATTTTCTATTTAAAAAGGGCAGTTTTTGTAAAAAAGCCTATGCAAACAAGCTCGTCATAAGTGATTGCACGTTTGGTAGAGACGCCACCCCTTATTACGTCCCTTGTTAAAGAACCTGGTGACTTGGACATTGATATTATCCCTAATTGACATCCAATAGCCTCTCATGGCATCATAATCAGTTGAGGAAGTAAGGCAGCAACAACCCTATAGGATTCCATGGTCATAATTGCAATATCTCATAATCAACGTAACTAGGAAATCCATTGTAACAAGATCCCATACTTAATATAATTGAAAATCCTATTATAAAATTACATGACATAATAAACAAGAGTCTCTCATACTTAAGCATGGTGTATGTGATAAAGTGAAATCACAAATGCTTATATACCCTTTTTTTCCATTTTACTTTCTACACTCAAGCTCAAATATTGTGAATCCACTAAAACCACAACATGACACATGAGAATTTTTCATTATTGAGAAAATTGTAAGTTGAAAGGTGGAATTGAGTACTCATATATTATTTTTCTACTCTATCTCCTAAACTCAAGGTCAAACATTACAAACCCATTTAGTGTTTTGGATATTCAAATATAATAATAACATTCAAGTAGAGTATTTCTAGAATGTATGAATATGAAAATATTATAATTTTTATGTAAACATGATATGATTAAAACAGTGTCCATGTTAATGTCCACATTTGTTTTCTCGTCCATGTTGACCTCCACAGTACTCTTGTTATCAATTAAGGTCTCATTTGGTACTCTTGATAAGCCAGAATAAGATAATCTTATTCTACCTTTTCAGATATTATACCATGTTCGGTTCTCTTGATAGGCGACCCGGATAAAAAACCCAGGCAGCCACTTTATCTGTCCTTATTCTACTGCATTAGGATAACTTTATCTAATAGGTAAGGTATGATAAAGTTATTAGGCCTAAGTAGGATAAATTTTTTTCTTTTTTGAACATTTTTGCCCTGCCGTTACTATTGCCTCCTTCATTCATTGTCATGGTCATCGCAGTTGTCTGTGATTTTGGAGTGATAGGAAGAACTATCTTCTTCCCTCATTTCCCCCCTTCCTCTTCCCCTATGATTCTAGAGCGACAAGTGGTAGCGATCCTCTTCCTTCACTCTCTCTTCCCTCTCTCTTCCCTCTCTTTCTTCTGATATGCGATTTTGGAGTGGCAAGAGAATGAAAATTTGCACTAGAGTGATTTCTATTTCTTGATCAACAATCCAAATCTTGATTGACAGTTGATGATCTAGATCTGGATTGATGATCACTTGGTCACACTTTCACAAAGGTCGCTAGTTGCAATAGTCACCTAATGCTCTGGTTGCTCCAGTTGCCACAGTTGTTGGAATCTTGTTTCTCTAAAAGATCATCTAGCCAACAAAATGGTATCTCAATGTTTTTAGCTGTCAAAATAGTCCAAAATTATCTGTCTATCACATTAGTCTTGTCACTGACTCCTCAACTTAGGCCCCATTCGATATATAGGCTAGGATATAGTAAGATATGGCAAGTGCTTATAAAATTATCTTAACTGAATAATAATTTTATCTTTGTCTATGTTTTGGTAGTTTATAACTCTAATGTTGAATAAAAATCTAGATAAAGTGTCAAATTACGAAAACAACCCCAAACAACTAGCATTAACTCCAAAACTAGTTCTACCAATTTCTTAGAGAAAGTAGTGAAATGCATTGTTTTTTGCTATTTCTACTTTTTTTCCCCAATAATCCTATGCACACAATCTAAAATAGACTTGAAGTATTTTTTATTTAAAAAAAGCACCTTTTTTGTAAAAAAAGTCCACCAAAACAGGCTCCTTGAAAGTGATTACACGTTTGGTAAAGACACCATCCCATCATTTTGTCCCCTCATTAAAGAACCTAATGACTTGGACATTCATATTAGCCATAATTAACATCACTTAATATGTCCAGAATTGTCTAAAATATTTGACATAGCCTTTCATGGCATCATAATAAATTAAGAAATTAACTCAGATACAACCCTATAGGATTCCATAGTCATAAAGTGCAAAATCCCATACTTAATGAGAAATCCCATCATAACAAAATCCCATACTTAACATAATTGAAAATCCCATTACAAAATTACAAAACATAACAAAAAAAGTGTCTCATACTCAAGCATGGTGTATGAGGTAAAGTGAAATAGCAAGCACTTATATACCCTTTTTCCATTTTACTTTCTACACTCTAGGTCAAGTATTGTAAATTTGCTAAAATCACAATGTGACGCATAAGAATTTTTCATTATTAAGAATAGGGTAAGTTGTAAGTTGGAATTGAGTACTTATAACCTCTTTTTCTACTCTGTCTCCTCGACTCAAGGTCGAACATTAGAAACATATTAAGTGTTTTGGATATTCAAATATAATAATAGGAATCCAAGTAGAGTATTTGCTGAATGTATAAATATGAAAATATTATAATTTTTATGTAAGCATGATATGGTTTTGAATTTTTTAAAAAAAGAAATAAGACTTTGTATTAGTGTGTTTATAATTGAAAATATGTGTGAACACATACATGCTTGCAAATACAACAATATTAACAAGAATCACGAGTATATGAGAATATTTAAGTTCTGTAGACGAGGGGAACAAGTCCTTGTCACAATATGTATAAGACTACATATAAGTTAAAAAACTCTCCACAATCAAATATAAGTGAGATAAAAATACTTACATTATCACCACATAATTCGATATGGTAAGGTTGGATAGATCTTGAGATTCACACACTAATTTTTTGGTAAAAGAAAAGTTTTTACTCATCAAAAGCTAATTATGGAGTAAAGTATACAGAAGTGCAATTTTTAAAATTTATAAAATTTAGCCCGACTTTCTAAAGTCACAGATGGAACCCTCAAACTTCCTATTTGTTCACCTTGGTGCATCATCTTGCTTACCGGCCATCCCTATTCACTGTTGGCATGAACAGTGAACCCCCTAACCTTTTTTCCCCCTCTTTAGCAACTTGCTGCTAGTGCTAGCTTTAAGGTAAAGGAAGTAAAGTAATTGCTTTAGGCCCCCATATTTTAAGATTTTATAATAATTTAACTAATTATAAAAAATTTTAAAAATCATAACAATTACAATCATCTATATTAATTAGTCAACTACAATCTAATCACCTTCCCATAACTTATATTTTTTCTCTCCCATTTGTCTCATAATTAAAATCTCATATTTCCAAAATAATTATCTTTTAATTTTACTATTCATTCATCGCTTGACTCTTATTTTTCTTCATCGTTGTCTCTTCTAACTCTTACCTAACATTCTTTCTATTTCATTAATTTATTTTAAAGTTCCTCTTCTAACATTAATATTTTTTCTTTATAAAATTAAGTGTTTGTGTTAAGACCCAATAATAGAAAATTTTAATTTATTTAAGAATTTATTTAGAAAGGGGCTAATTGAATAAATGCTAAAGAGTAGGGACCAAGGTAAAAGAGAAGCAAGAAGTGAGAAAAAAGAAGAAGAAGAAACCAGTCGGCCACCGACTGGTGAATGATCATGATGCACCGACCCATTTCAGTCGGTTGCCTCAGATTTTGTCTATTTATCCAACCGAACCCAACGCCCTCAACAAATTTCTATCTCTATGCGAGAGAGAGCAAGGTAGAAATTTTTGGTTTAGAACAACCGAAGGTCCGATGGTTCGTGAGTGGGTTTCCAGTGGGTCTCTGGGTTTTGATCAGAGAATTTGGCCAGGCTAAGAGTTGGTGCAGTTCATCGAATGTTGGTCTTCATTTTCGAGCTCGCTGGACGAAGGTACATTTCTGTTTCTAGGTTCCGACGGCCGGGAGGGGGTTTTCGGCACCTAGGTTTGGGACCCGGGTAACCGGGCGAGGAGGACAGGACACGGAAAGGGTCTGGGTCCTGTCCTGCTAGGCTGGGCCGGCTTGGACTAGTCTCGGCCTGGTTGGAAAGGGGGCCTGCAGTTTGGGCCGCAAGCCGGCCCAGACCCAGCAGGCCCAGATGGGCCAGGCTGAGTTGACTTGGTGAGTCAACTCAGCCTTGAGTTGTCAAGGGCGAATCAACCCATCCGGGTTGACTCGGTAAAATCCAGGATATGCTATCCTTGAGGAGTAGGGGAAATTGGATTAAGGGCTGATTGGGGATAAGGGGGATAAAATAAACCAGGATCAATTAATTAATTAATTAAAAGTTAGGATTTTGGCAAGTGAACCGGCTAGGTTTGACCGGCCGGTTCGAGGCCTTTCAGGCTGTTTTTTGGGCACTTGAGCCGATTCCTGGTTCATTGTGTTAAGAACTATTAAACCAAATGGTTTTGGAAAAATTTGGATGGCCGGTTCGAGATGAACCAACCGGTTTGGTGGGATAGCCTTCGGATGGCCGGTTCACCTGTTTCTGGACCGGTTCTTGGGGGAGTTGAACCGGTTCTTGGTTCAAAATGATGAAACCTAGCTACACATGTAATTTGGGAATTTTTGGATGTCCGGTTCAAGGTGAATTAGGCCTAGTTTGTGGGCCGGTGCTTAGGATTATGGTTTTTGGTCCGGTTCAGGGCTAGTTTAAGGTCTTTTTGGTCGGTTCAAATCGACTTGTAAGGTTTTTGGGCCTTCTGGATCCATTTTTGAGGGTTTCGTGGTCATTTGAGTTGAGTTGGAGGTAGTTTTGAACCGGGTTAAGCTAGTTCGAGGGTTTTGAGGCCGGTTCGCTGTAGTGTGAGGGTTGTAGAGGTTGGTTCTGTAAGGCTGAGGGTAGTTAAATAGAGTTGTTAGACGTTAGTGAGTCGGGTGAATTCTGGTGGTGGATTTTGATACCTCGAGATGCGTGCCAAAGTGTCGAGATGGGATTTTGGATCGATTTTGGCCACCGAGCCTATTTCTTGTGCTGATTTCGGCGTTGGTGATAGTTTTGTATGATTTTGATTGCAGATTCACAGGCAGAGGCACACCCAGACCATTGAGTCGGGTGAGGTGACTTGGACTCTCTTTTTGGCTTAGCGTTTGTATAATGAGCGATGATACCCTCTCTATGCATGCATTTTACACTATGTTTTCTTTGGCATGATGCATTTGTGACTGTTACTGTATTTTGGCTTATATCATTTTGGAACATATATTGATGGTTTTATGAATGGACGGTGAGCCATATTAATATATTGTTATCGATTTTCGTGACACGACTATGCATGCATATGTATATGATTGTTTAACTTGACATGTGGAGAGTTATGCTGTGTGATGAGGTTGGATTGCTCCAGTCACGAGACGAGGGATGCCTTCGACTGGGAGAGTGACATGTGATTGAGTTGAGCCCAATCGTGAGACGGACTCCGATTGGGAGATGGCCGTCTGATATGTATGCGATATCTCCGATCGTGAGAGTCACGAGGCTGGGTCTCGTGGCGGATTTGTTGTACTCCCACATGTTATTGGATGTTGTTATTACTCACTGTATATGTATGTGTGTATATATTTTGGTCTGATTCTATGATACACGTCCCATCATGCATAGTTTAGGTATGTCCTTACTCACTAAGTTTCGCGACTCATATCTTATTATTAACTTTTCAGATCGAGCTGACCATTGTGTACCAGTCAACGGTGTTCCAGATTTTCGTTCTTCAAGAGTTGATCAATGTACGGGCGAGTTCTTTTGTTTATCTGTATTTGTATTCTAGTACTCCTTATATCCCTCAGATAGGATCCTGTTGTATTTTGGGGCTGCATGATGTATATAAATGTAAATTATTTGATCTTTGGGTACGAGTTTGTTTGGTTAGGCTGACTAGGGTTGTGAACTCTAGTGCCAGTCACGGGCCCCAGGTTGGGTTGTGATAGTTTTGTTTTAATTTTATCAGTTTCACCAATTTCTCATATTGAATATCACTCCAAATCTTGGACAACACCCCAAATCTTTTATTTCCTAATGCTACATTAAATGAATTATCTATATTATCATTTGAAAGAGCAATATTAGAAAAAATTGGATATAAGAATTTAATTAACAATTTTACATCTAAAAAAATAGAAAAATAAATTTAAAGTAAGAATTATATTAATTTTATTAAAAAATAAAATAACTCAATTTTAAATTTGAATTTAGACATGTCAACATCATTATCATGCTTTTGTGCATTGGTCAATTGGCCTACCAGAGAAAGGGACTTGCGACTCTAATGGTCATGACCACTGTCACGTCAAGTCAAGACTCTTTTATTTTTGAGTAAACTATTGAAATAGTTCTTGAAAAATCACTTAGTCACCAAAATAGTCCCTCAATATTTTTAACCATCAAAATGGTCTAAAATTTGCTCATCTGTCTATCACATTAGTCTTGCAGTTAACTCCTTAACTTAAAAGGATAAGGAGAGTAGACATGAGGTTAACACGGATGAGAAAATAAACATCTAACATGGACACTATTCTAAGCCTCTCTCTCTCCTCAACCTCTGTGACCTAATTAAAACCCATTCTCTCACACAGACCCAATTTCTTTTTCTTCCCTCTTTAACCTCTTGTTTCTCATTTGCTCCGATTCTCTTATTCTAGCAAACCCACTGACCAGCCATGACCATCTCTCTCCTCACCTCTTGCTACATGCTTGCTCTATCTTCTCTCTCTTTGCTCTCTACTATTTCTATTTGCAAACCCACAGACCCCCACATTCTAAGTAAATTTTTGGGATTAAAAAAAAGTGTCTAGATAAATTTACCAAGTCTCTAAAAAGTTGGAGAATCTTTTATAAATCATTACTGTGTTCTTCCATCATCGCTTGTCATGGGAGAAAATATCCAATAGTCTACAATCTCAAATTCGTCTTTGTGGTCAACCTCTAGATGACTGCAAAAGAAATGTTGATTTTGTCAACAGGAGATAGATACCCACCATTTTCACATTAAGCTCCCCTTGTACCCACTTTGTTAATCTTCAAACCAATTTCATACTATCTAACTGGCTGGCACTTTTTGAAAAAGAGATATTGTTGTCTACTATTGAAGTCAATTAAGGCAATGATAAGAATCCAATGAGGCTCGGAGAAAGCCAGAACAAAATGGGAAGATGGATGGTCATCGGTCCTGAATCATGATGTCACACTCCGCCCCATAACTCGAGTAAAGCGTGATAGTAGAATAGAGTTTAACAATCTCCGATGCCCGAGATTCACTGGAGAAAGTCAAACTGTATTCAATTATCGTACCCACTAACTCAAACGTACAACTCACAACTAAAAAAAAATATCTATATATATATATTAACAAGGCATTACATGAAAACTAAGATATTATTATAACTGAAAACATAATTATTTTACATAACTCATCTTTCCAAAATAAGATTTACATACAGAACAACTGTCTAACATTCACTCAAAAACAACAACTCAAACTAGCTACTATTGGCAAGAGCGGGGTCCAACCTTTCTAGAATACAAGTCGTTGTTATGCCGGATGCACGAGATATAGCACAGGTCTTATTACTTAAACCAATGAAATAGGAATATGTCACATAATTGTAAATAAACGTAGTTCGTAAAACTAGCATAACTGATATAGAATATCAATTCACTAATCATAATTTAAAAAAAAGGTTAATTCACTCGTTGAGTTTGTGGATCTATCATAGCAAAATATCTTATAATGGCTAAGGATGGAAGCAAAAACATAACGGCTCCATAAATAAACATAAGGTCTGACGTGCACGTAGACATAAAATATAACATAATAAGAATCCACTAGATGTTACTGGTCATGAGACTCATTCCATAGGACACTACCCCGTGAACGAACGCACATAACTTGTTGGTGTTGTAAGGCTCCACCGGGCAAATAAATCATATAGTACTGTCACAGTAACATAGTTATCTAGCAAATTATCTAGGTAAATAGCAAACATTCATATATATAACATACGGCATAAAAATGAGATTCCTGTTTCCATTTCACATAACAAAATAATCATAACATATAAATAAAAACATTTCAAAAATAAAACTTTTGGTTTTGAAATAAAACATTTATTAGTAAGGAATTATTAGTTTTACTATTTTAGGAAAATTTTGAATTTAGGAAAAAATCACTCACCTTTGCTGATACTTTGTGTGCCCAGACTCAGTTTGTTAACCTCACTGATTGGTCGATATATTTCTCTTAAAGTGTAACTACATAAACTATCAATAGCATGCCAAAACTGTGTATAAATGCATGAATATGCTAGTGCATACATGAGATGTATTCCTAATTAAGCTGTTTTTTACTTTTTTTATTTGGGATCAAAATTTCTACTACACACGTATTCCGAAAATTCTCAAAATATTAATATATACTCATTGTCAAGCTAAGTATACTAGAGTATGCTCACGTTCATAAAAGGAGTTATAGTTATTTTTTTTATGAAAAATAATCCGTAGGTGGGTCGGTGAATTTCTAGATTGGGGTTTTGTCAATTTCTAATGTCAACTTAGCCTTATTTTTACTACACTAACTAAGTCACTTTCTTAGTAGAATTAATATGAATTAATTAAATAAAAAGAATTAATCTAAACTGGTAGAATTTATTCCCTAATACTATGAAAGCAGTACTTAAATAAAAAATTTAAACCGATTAAATGAAACTAAAATACATCTAGATTGAGAATATAAAAGAATTTTTTTCTTAAAAACTCACCTGAATTAAATTGAAATTTTCTGCGTAGGTTTCGACTTCCTGCTCGCGTTCTTCTCTCAAGCTCCTCTCCTTTTTCTCTCTCTCTCTCCTTTTCTTCCCGTCTTCCTTTCTCTCTTTTCCTTCTTTCCCTCATCCTTTCTTTCTCCTTTTTGTTTCTTTCTTCTTCTCCTTTACAAAAAAGGAAAGTTAAAGGTGGAACCCTCATGATGAGGGTGGACAAGTGGGAGCAAAAGCTCCCACATAAATCTCTCTTTTTTTATATTACATTTTATTTTTTTATGTAATTATTTTTTTATTTCTTTTTATTATTTATTTATTTTTTTCAAGTGATTGCAAGAATTACCCTTCATATAGACAAAAATTTATAATCTTTTAAACTAAATTTACGTTACTAATTATCCCACTAATTATACTTATGCAAAATAAAATATAGAATACGTGATGAGAGTTTTGCGTTGGGATGTTACACTTGAGCTATTGCAGTTTCTTGGTTGTGGGTGAGTCTAGTCAATCTCGCCTTGGTCTCAGTTATCCTCTTCAATTGTGTGGGTGGGACATCAAAGGACAAAGCCTCAGCTACTGCACTACTTACGCCACAGTGTGGGGTACTGTAGGGTGTGGCAGAGCCTACGACAGTTGAACCCCAGGTCTAATAGACCTTTTGGCAGCCTTAGATAGCAATCCCAACTTTACTTCAATAAGGAATGTTGGGGTTTGTGTGTTTGCAGGGGAGAAGGAGTAGAGAGGAAAGAGAGAAGAGATAGGGGCCGGCAAGTAGAAGGGGGCAAGGGGAGGGACGGTTGTGGCTAGCCAGTGGATTTGGTGGAATTAGGGAATTGGAGTAATTAAGAAATAAAGGGTTAGAGCAAGAGAAAAGTGAAATTGGGTCTATGCGAGAGAATGAGTTTCGGTCGGGTCATAGAGGATGAGGAGAGAGCTAGGCTTAGAACAGTTTCCATGTTGATGTCCATATTTGTTTTCTCATCCATGTTAATCTCCACGTCTACTCCTGTTGTCATTTAAGGTCCCATTCGATATCCTGATAAATCAATATAAGATAATTTTATCTTGTCTTACCAGGTATTATACCATATTCGGTTTCCTTGATAAGTAATGTGGATAAACAATTCAGGTTGTCCCTTTATTTTATAAATTTTTTTCTTTTTCAGATACTTTTGCCCTTGCTTCGTTCTTCCTTTTCTTCCTTCTCCTTTTGCCAAAGTCCCTTCAGCCCTTGATGCTAGATATTGTTGTTGTCACCCTCCTCACTTCGTTATTGCCATTGCCATTCATTGCTCCTATTGCCTCCTTCATTCATTGTTGCCATCGCCACTATTGTCTACAATTTTGGAGTGATAGGAAGAATGATCTTCTTCCCTCACTTTCCCCCTTCCTCTTCCCTCTTCTAATAGCCATCCTCATAGCTACAATTCTGACATGATAGGCGGTGGTGATTCTCTTCCTTCACTTTCCCCCTTCCCCTTCCTTCTTCTAATCTATGATTTTGGAACAGTATGTGAGCAACGATTTGCACTAGAGTGATTTTCATTTCTTGATTGACAATCTGGATCTAAATCAATAGACAATGATCTAGATCTAGATTAACGGTCGCCTATCAGTTATGACTATCACCTATTTGTTACCGTTATAAAGGTCATTGGTTGCGATTGTCACCTAGTTGCTGCCATCACAAATGTCACTAGTTGCAACAATTGCCTGATGCTCTAGTTGCTTTAGTCGCGACAGTTGCTGGAATCTTGTTTCTGCCTGTCAGTAGTTTTTAAGGATTATTGTAGTAATTTTTCATTTTATCCAAAATTAGACTTAAAAACTACCAAACCATGGAAAAAGATAAAAGTATTGTTCAATCAAAATAATTTGATAAGCATTTGTCTATCCTGTTATATCCTATCCTATATAACAAATGGGCCTAAGTTATAGAGTTAACTGCAGGGCTAATGTGATAGACGGATGAACTAATTTTGGACATTTTGGTAACTAAGACCATTGAGGGACCATTTTGGTGGTTGAGTGATCTTTAGGAAACATTCTTTACTTTTTAATTAAAATTTAGAAAAAACCTTGGGAAATATTCTTGTCTTCTAAGAGTAGTCTAACTGCTAGATTAACTATTTGCCCCTATATCTTTTTAAATTTTTCTCTGGCCTTGAAAAATCTATATTTTTGTAATAATTTTGTTGAAATGACGAGCGTGTCCTCATTTTTTTGCATAATTCCAATGTGTCTTGCCACGATAAAATTCAAAAATTAAATTAATTAAAAATATTTTAGTCACAAAAACTATAATTAATTCCAAAAACCTAGTTTATTAAAGATAAACAATTTACAAATAAATTCAATAAGAACTCGGCTAATTGGTATAATTTTTTCTCTATTCTATTTTATTTTATTTCAAAATCTTGGACACTACAATTGTGAGTTGTTATGGAGTTAAGCCTATTAGCAGGTAGAAGGCAAGAGTAGTGTGTAAATTTTTATTTTATTTCTATTTATCTATAATATATTGAAGAATATAATATTTCAAGTATAAATTAAAAAAGAAAAAGAAAGGCTAAGCAAAGCAGGGGCACCCACCTAGTGTAAATAAAATATTTTAAATTAATTAATAATAAAGAAACTTATTGATAAAGTAGCATGGCTCAATCATGTCTTAATGATTGAATAAAAATCCAGACAACAAAAATTTATCAAAGAACCAAATTAGGGAGGAGGACGAAGATATAATAATCAAGATTGGAGATAGCAAAGATTAAGGTGAAAGGTAAAATGATACATTAATTAAAATAAGAGAATTATATAAATTTTGATTTTTCTAAATTACAAGAGAATACAGAAACAACTTAATTGATACAAAATTAAATTCAAATATTTTATTAGTTATTTATTACTTTATGTTTTTAGCATTTAAAAAATATTAATGAGATTAAGTTCTTATATTTATAAGATTAAATATTTATAATATTTGAAAATATTTAATGAACTAAAAATATTCATAAAATTAAATTAATTATAATTTAAAGTTAAAAGTTTTTCAATTAAACCAAGACCGTATCAGAACTGGAACCAAAATTGGACGAGAGCTGCAACTAACTTGAAATTGTGAAGACCTGAAACCAAAAACTAGCTTGAAATTGTGAAATCTCATAATTGGAATCAGATCAACCTTCATAATTCTAGTCCTAATACATAATTTTTAGGGACTAGAATTAGAGGTTCAATTTCAGTCTATGTTATGGACAGCGAACAAGGCTACAATGAGACGTCCTCCAACCATTTGTAACAGTAAGCCAGGTAAAGTCAGTAAATTATTTGTCAAGTCAAAAATGAGTTTCTAATAAGCTCACGCAAACACCTATTATGAGCCCTCTAGTAGGAAATAGTGGATGTTCGGATCTAGCATCTTTAAGAAAACAAAAGATAAGGGGGCATTTGGTTTACATAAATATTTTCTATTTTCATTTCAAGTTTTCATTTTTTGAAAAAAAAAAATTCATTTTTAAATTTTTAAATTTTAGAAAACATGTTTAGTTTGATTTGTTATTTTTTATTTCCAGAAAATAAAAATAATGAAAATAGATTTGGCTCATTGATTCTTCAATAAACTGAAAACTTTGATAATAATTTTATAGAATATTAATATATTTAATAACATTTTTGTTAATAAAAAACTATAAATAATAAACTCTTACGTATATAAAAACATAAATTAAATTAAATTTAGTTGGATTTAATGGTTTCATGCTTGGAAGCCAAAAGGTAAAAATTGTTAAATTTGTATGTTAAATTTATGATCCATGAGTTAAGAAAAAATGTTTCAAAAGATCACAAGACTACGTACATTGAGCCCTCCCTGATATCTTAGATTATTTTGATCCAATATAAAAAAAAAAAAAAAATTCATTTGCAAATTGAAATATTCCCACGTCAAGTATTTTCTCAATGCCTTAGATTATTTTGATCCAATATAAAAAAAAAAAAATCAATGCAAATTGAAATATTTCCACGTCAAGTATTTTCTCAATGAAATAGGCCTTACATTGAGCATCCTCTTCGATAAGCACCTGACTTGTGCACTTGAGCAGGATTGTGGAAGTAAGCCTCCTTCATAAATTCTGCTTCAACTATCTTACAAGGGGATGTATTGCCAGTGCCACGGTCCGGAACTGCTAAAGCAAAGGAGAAATCTAGGCTGCTGTGATGCAAAGGAACACCTTCAAAACCTTCGGTTAGGTTGTGATCTAAATTGGCTAAAACATGATTCTCGCTGAACCCATATCCGTTGCTCAAACTCCAAAATTCCTCCATAACTAAGCTTGCCAGATAGCTTTGTCATGGATAAATTTCTTCATAATTGAAAACTACCATGACTGAAGAGCTGAAGACAACCTAGTTCGCTAGACTTTATCGGATATTCAAAATTATATGTTCTCTTCCACTCCACTGTATCCGTTCAAATGAAAAAGAAAAAAAAAAAAAGAAAGCAGCAAGACGCAAGAAAAAGAGAAGTTAACTAATTCCAGAGAACGAAATTACCATAAATCAACCTAAAGAAGGCTTGTCAATCCTCTTGGGGTTTGGGAATGGTAAAGCAGAGCAGCAATGAGAAAATATCAGTATAAGCATTACTGGATGAGAACACTTCAACATAACGAATCTGAATGCCTGGGAAAGGAAAGAAATTAACCAGAAGAACTAATATAAAAAATGTTTTTATTTCTCTTCCCTAATCTACGATGGAGCTCAGTACTTATCTCACAGAGACCCAACGCAAACAGATCGAGTTCGAGTGCATCTCCAATATGATGAATGGAGAACCAAATATGTACAAAAGTTCTCTCCTCCATAAACATGCATAAGAAATAGTCCAAACGCCATTAAATATACTTCAGCCAACTCATATTCATATGCTGTTATAAGACTTCTAGTGTTAAGTACTGTAAAAGAATTATAACACCTTGAACAGGTCCTAGGATGGTTTCCAGCAAGAAAAAGCATTGAGGATCCGCCCCTTCCGACCCTGTACCATCCATTGGTCGGCCTCATCCACAAAAAAATCCTTGTGAAAGTTAGCCTTCACCTTAGTTTTTATTTTCTTTACGATATTCTGGTTTAGTGGAAGCTGCCTGAACCCAGCCCTAAGAGTTCGTGCTTGCCAACTCTTGTATATTTCTGTCCTTTCAATCGTCTCTAATCCTTCACATGCCATGGTATTCAAAATTTGTTTCCCCCATATCTCACTCTCACACATCATCCTCCATGGACTTTCTTTTGGCATAGCAGCCTCAAACATGAATTCAATAAGAACGACAATATGAATACAAATAAGAAACATGTATTGTTGTTCCCACCTGTAGTTCTCTGAGTATCGCCAAAGATTTCCTCATGTTCACGAGGTACTTTTCATCATAACTGCATTTTCTTCAAGGAAATGAACGACATTCTCCAACCACCAAATGATTAGATCAAAATTGCAGCTAAAAAGCCTCAAAGACTCCTCAAGCTGCTTCACCAAAGCAAGGTAATGGAGGAGATTGGAACATTGACTGCATTTTAAAAGGTTAGCCCTACTATTTTAAAAACATTTCATGCAGGGCGCTAGAAAAAATGTGAAACTTATAGAATATGCATTACAAACATGCATGAGCAATAGTCCAAACGACCTTAAATATACTTAAGCTAACTCATATACCTATGTTGTGATAAGACTTTTAGTGTTAAGTAGTGCAAAAGAATTACAACACCTTGAATAGGTCCTAGGATGGATTCCAACAAGAAAGAGCATGGAGGACTCGCCCTTTCCAACCCTGTAACATCCATTGGTCGGCCTCATCCAAAAAAAAGTCCCTGTGAAAGTTAGCCTTCACCTTAGCTTTTATTTTTTTATGATATCCTGGTTTAGTGGAAGCTGCTTGAACCCAGCCCTAACAGTTCGTGCTTGCCAACTCTTGTATGTTTCTGTCCTTTCAATCCTCTCCAATCCTTCACATGCTATGGTATTCAAAACTTGTTTCCCACATATCTCAGTCTCACACATCATCCTCCATGGACTTTCTCTTGGCATGGTAGTCTCAAACATGTCAAAGACTACAGAGAAGTAGAATAAAACCTCATGAAACCTTGAGACAAAAAATGGTGAGTTATGTGGGCCATTTAAATAGCATGGAGAAAAACATCAGGATTGATTCTCTTGATCAATTTCAAAACAGCATCCCTTGGACTATTCTCCAAAAAAGAGTCATCCATAACGTAGTGAAACAAGTATGAGCACATAACAACTAGCACTTCATCTTTGTGAATTTTTAGATCCTCAGGGTCAACAGCTTCCCATTTTTGTGTCATACCATGGTATTCAAAGGGAACGTTAAACTTCTTACAGCAGTTTACCCAGCAATGCCTTGCTCGTTCAACAATGGCAGTTGGCTCGAAACCTTGCTCAGGAAAGTCTATTGAAGTGATGCGAAGCTTCGGAGGGCCACAGGGTCTTTGAGAGAGTTGTTGAATGAGGGGCATAAAATGAATGGCTCGTCTACCACCGAATTGGATGATGTGAAGGCTAGTTGCTTGCTTTGCAAATTCCAAAATTGTTTGGATTGCATAGTAATGTGATGCATTCATGAAGGAATTGTTGAAGTACACAATTTGTAAACTTCCGAAGCATCAGAAGTTGACCTCTCCCTTAGTTGTAAGACTTCTATATATTAGGTTCCCTGTTCCTGTTAAGCGAGCTTCAAGCCCTTTAGCCAAGCAATGTGCCAACCTTTGGAATGCATTGCCTGAAGGAGAAGACAACTGCTTTATCCGGTTTAGTAGTTTATTTGCTGTATTATGATCATTACTGGCCACAGATTCCATGCACAGCATCAGAAGATTCTTCATACCAAAATGATCCCTTATGTTGATATGTTTCTTTGGTAGCTAGCTCCCTTGCTACGTCCTCCTACCTTTCCATCCTTTGGCAAGATACCATCATTGGAATTTGATGTAACCACGTCCTTGTCAGAATTAAACTGTAACATTTTATCAAGCATCTCAGATAATATAAAGTCTTCAGTAGAGATGCCCAATTGATTGCTACCCCTCCCTGCCTCCAAATCATTCTCACCTTGAACACTTGTGCCACACTCCAACCTATTTGTCAATTCATCCTGGTCCTTTTCTGCCTTGTCTTTTCCCTTTGAAATCCTTATATTTTCCCTCATGCCCCAATTGAATTGCAAACTAAATTGACTATCCACTGGTACATTAGTGGGAGGCTTCATCAACATTGACCCATCAACCGAATCAGAGGAGCTGCTTGGAGTGCAGTCCAGTGATGGTTTGGACATAAAGGTCTTGTGAACTAGAGGATTTAGGACATGGGAGGAATTGCAGAAATTCTTAGTAAAACCAGCTTGGGCAAAGTTGCTTGCATTCACATGGCCGTTAAAACAACAGCCACGACTATTAGAAATGGTAGCATCCAAACTGATTGAATCCTGATGATGAATTGGTTCACTGGACGATGGACAATGTATGCCATTAAGAGTATCATATAGGGCCTTCTCAGCAGCACGGAGAGTGGAATCTTCAATAAAATAGGCCTCAGCTTCAGCATCATCTTCCATAAGCACCTGGTTTATGTACTCGAGCGTAGGATTATGGAAGTAAGCCTCCTCCATAAATTCTGCTTCAACTTTCTCAGAAGGGGATGTTTTGCCAATTCCATGGTCTGGAACCCCTAAACCAAAGGAGAAATCCGGGCTATTATGTTGCAAAGGAATACCCTCAAAACCTTCATCCAAGTTGTGATATAAATTGACTGGAATATGATTCTCACTGAACCCATATTCGTTACTCAAATTCTGAACTTCTTCCATAATTAAGTTCGTCGGACAGCTTTGTCACGGATAAATTTCTTCATAATCCAAAGCTACCTGTGACCGAAGAGCTGAAATAACAACCTAGTTAGCTAGACTCAATGCTTCGCCAGATAATCAAAATTACATATACTCCTCCATTTTCCTTTTTCATTCAAATAGAAAAGGGAAAGCAACAAGAAGCAAGAAAAAAAGAAATTTAACTAATTCCAGAGAACGAAATAACCATAACAATCCTCTCGTGGGTTTAGGAATGGTAAGGCAGAGCAGCAACGAGAAAATAGCAGTATGCGCATTACTGGGCGAGAATATTTTAATAGAATGAATTTGAATGTCTGGAATATAAAAGAAATTAACAAGAAGAACTGGAATAGAAAATCTCTTTATTTCTCATTTCTAATCTGCGGCCGACTTCAGTTCTTACCTCACAGAGACCGAACGCAAACAGAAGGAATGCATCTCCAATCTGATGAATGGAGAACAAAATATAACACAGTTCAGCGGCAACCACATCTGTAACTCCCTCTCCTAAGCAAAAGTCAAAAAAACTTTTGTTTGGGCAGAGCTGAGATTGGGTAGTGGGTCTTCGCCTTTGATTCCTCTCAGTCGCTGCCAGTTGTGAGGTAGACTTTGAATTATGCAGGCTGGTCGGTAGGCCACTGAGGATGCATCTCCAATATGATGAATGGAGAACAAAATATAACAGAGTTCAGCGGCAACCACATCTGTAACTCCCTCTCCTAAGCAGAAGTCAAAAAACTTCCTTGTTTGGGCAGAGCTGAGATTGGGTCTTCGCCTTTGATTCCCCTCGGTCGCTGCCAGTTGTGAGGTGGACTTTAAATTATGCAGGCTGGTCGTCAGGCCACTGAGGATGTCCCACGTATAACTCTGTATTTGGACAGGAAAGAGCAATCAAACAGAATTTAACATATCACATTAAAATATATAATATATATATATATATACATATATATTATTTAGCACGATCCAGATCTTTCACAAAATCACACAATGGTTTAGTTAGTTTGGTTTGGATATTAAAAAGACGATAATTGAGGAAAGTGGGGGGGACTTCTTTTCTAAATCTCTTCAGAAGGGCAATAAAGCAGGAGATGGCGGAGAGAGCTATTATTTATTTACAATATTTACTTTTCTTTTATAATTTTTAATTCATCTTTAATTTTGTATGAATTCACTTTAGGAGTAGATTTTAAAAAAATGAATTCAGAAAAGTGAATACGAAAAAATGAATTTAAATAAAATAGATTTAGAAAAAATATTGAGTTGTATTTTGAAAATCGCTAATAAATCATAAATATCTAATTTATTTAAAAATATTTTTATTATTAAATATTATATATATGTATATTAATTATACCTATATAAAGGTTGTTTTTGCTGATTTTTACTGTTCCCAAAATGGTTTGTGCTCTGTAGTAATTTCATGGATTCATGAAAGAGACGGGCAGCCATAAGGATCACTTTACAAGTTCTGAAAGCAAACAGAAGTTAGACTATATATTAGACTTCCTACCAGTACCTGTAAGTGCGCTTCAGGGACGTCATGGGTCAAAGACCATATTTCAAGGGGATGACTACGGTACCTACCCCGAAAGGGGTTGTTTTCAAACCTTATTCACGTGGACCAATCATTGTTGACTACATGGGGCAATCGTTTGTAACTCCAAGGAACTCGTTCGCACGGTAGCTTGTCTCCTTCCTCATCAATCGTCTGGCTTATTTGCGTGGACTCTGTCAAACGGTGTGGTGTGTTGTTCGCTGTAACAAGCTTTCAGAATTTAACATTTGTGAAGATAGCAAAACTTCTATCTTCTTTCTAATCAACAGCCCACCCGCGCTGAGGATGGAAGGATCATCCAGGCAGGCTCATGCTTCAAAAACAAAGCATACAGAAGCTCATTCCACGAGTCGGGGACTCCCAAGAGGCACCAATGGCTACAATCCTATTTGTTGAGAGGCTTCGGTCCTCGCTCAGGAGGCTGGTTATAGAGAGATGAATGCCCATCTTTCCTTCATGACGTCATTATTGTTGTGTTTAGTATATCAAATTTCTGTACAGTTGATTGTTTCGAGTAATTGGATTTGGACAGTGCTTCGAGGAAAATGCTATACGGAGGCCATGTTTGGGGAGGTGATGCCGAGGTCCCAAGATCTGGCAGTGTCTCCAAGTGGCAGCTTCCCCCAAAGTTCCAGCCACCATTATTGTAACGATGAATGCAAATTACCCGGTTACGTTCCTCAAAATGGAACATGTATTCAAGTGTTTTTGAGAACAGAAACACTGAAAATCTATCAAGGGAAAAAGTTTCAAGAAAATTCCGGAAATAAGTTTTTATTATTTTCTAAAAGATAGGCATGTTTATCTGAAGATTTTCCTGAGAACAGATTCTGAAACAACCTGAAAAATGGTTTTTCTTCACAAATGTTAAAATTATGAAAACAAATTTAAAATTTTTATCGTTGTTTGCTGTCCAGTGAGGCAGGCGATGCTGGCCGAAGAACAGGGGCGAACAGAGGGCGTGCAGGGCCGCTTGCTGCTGCACCTGTTTGCCATCAGCTTGGGTAGTCGGAGTCGCCCAAGAATCTGCAACTCAAGAGCGCAGAGACAGGTCAAAGCGGTAAGCCGCAACCTGCACCCAAGAGCAAGCCGATGCTCTGTTGGTGGCTGAACGGACAACCCGAGAGCAGGGTGGTTCCCATGCGGCAGGAACCAAGCATTCTGGTTCTGTAGCAGCTCCAGGAGAGCTGAAGACTGGTTCCGACCAGTTGCTAGGGGCGAAGATGCCGGGTTTGTGCGGATTAATGGAGCCCGGCCAGGGGCGCAGGATTCCCGGTAAGTTGCAGAACTTTCGAAGAAACTGGTCGGACTGCACACGCAGATAAGCCGACGCAGAGCAACCCACTGTAGTTCTGCAATCCACGAGGATCGATAAGCCGAGGACCGATGACAGAGGATAAGCCGAGGATCGAGAAACTGGTTGGACTGCACACGCAGTTGCAGAACTACAGTGGGTTGCTTTGTTGGCCGAAGAACAGAGGCCGAAGAACAAGGACGATCGCGTGCGGATGGGTTAATTAGAATTAACAACAATTGATTCACGTGGCCAATAATGATTGGCCCACGTGGAGATTGTTCTAAACCCCACATTTTAGGGGAGGCACGAGAGTGTTCGCCTATTTCAAGATCCCATCTTGGTTCTAACTCAAATTTTTTAGACTTGAAAATGATCAAAACTCACCACATGCATTTCTGGAGATTTAAACCTCAAACTACAATTTATTTATGATGAAGTACGGCTGCTAAACAATTGATTTTCTCCTTGACAAGGTGGGCTCAGTGCAAGGTACTTCACCTCTAGGGACACCCTTTAAATGTGCAGTTGGATAAATTTTTTTTAGAAGTGCTTATCAGAAGTGATTCTTTTAGAAATGATTTTGTAAAAGTAGAAGTTATTTTACTTCTCTATAGTGTTTGGAAAAAAAATATTAGAAAGTGATTTTATACTACTCATATCCACTACGATTCAACTTCTCTCACAATGGTCTCTGACAATGAAGAGGTGAAGAGACTTCGATGACAAAACACCTAGGGCTCCAACAGCAAAGAAGTTGGGGCTCTAATGATTGTGGGGCATCTAAATTTGCTAAGACGATGAAGAGGCAAAGACGACAATGGTCTCTAATGATGATTGCCAATGCGATCTAGTTGGCCTTCAGATGGAAAAGGGCAACGGGAAGATATAGAAGATGTAAGAGATAGTCCCAACAATAATGCTATAGTCGACAACAAACTTGATAGTAGTCTCTTTTAGTTGGTGGAGAAAGAGGCTCAGCATTTTTTTTTTTCTCATCTAATAGATGCCTTAACTCCAAAACTAGTTCTAACAATTTCTTAGAGAAAGTATTCTTTTATTTATTTATTTTTTTTTTGGCTACTTCTACCCTTTTTTCTAATAATCCTACACACGCAGCCTAAAATAGACTAAAAGTATTTTATATTTAAAAAAGGCACTTTTTGTAAAAAAGCCTATGCAAACAAGCTCGTCAAAAGTGATTGCACGTTTGGTAGAGACGCCACCCCTTATTACGTCCCTTGTTAAAGAACCTGATGACTTGGACATTGATATTATCCCTAATTGACATCACATAGCCTCTCATGGCATCATAATCAGTTGAGGAAGTAAGGCAGCAACAATCCTATAGGATTCCATGGTCATAATTGCAAAATCTCATAATCAACGTAACTAGGAAATCCATTGTAACAAGATCCCATACTTAATATAATTGAAAATCCTATTATAAAATTACATAACACAATAAACAAGAGTCTCTCATACTTAAGCATGGTGTATGTGATAAAGTGAAATCACAAGTGCTTATATAACCTTTTTTTCCATTTTACTTTCTACACACAAGCTCAAATATTGTGAATCCACTAAAACCACAACGTGACGCATTAGAAGTTTTCATTATTGAGAAATTTGTAAGTTGAAAGGTGGAATTGAGTTCTCATATATTATTTTTCTACTCTATCTCCTAAACTCAAGGTCAAACATTACAAACCCATTTAGTGCTTTGGATATTCAAATATTATAATAAAATTCAAGTAGAGTATTTTCTAGAATATATGAATATGAAAATATTGTAATTTTTATGTAAACATGATATGGTTAAAACAGTGTCCATGTTAGTGTCCACGTTTGTATTCTCATCCATGTTGACCTCCACATCTACTCTTGTTATCAATTAAGGTCCCATTTGGTACTCTTGATAAACCAGAATAAGATAATCTTATTCTACTGTATTAGGTATTATACCATGTTCGGTTCTCTTGATAGGCAACCCAGATAAAAAACCCAGGCAGCCACTTTATCTGTCCTTATTCTAATGCATCAGGATAACTTTATCTAATAGGTAAGGTATGATAAAGTTATTAGGCCTAAGTAGGATAAATTTTTTTCTTTTTTGAACATTTTTGCCTTGCCGTCACCATTTGCCGTTACTATTGCCTCCTTCATTCACTGTCATGGTCATCGTGGTTGTTTATGATTTTGGAGTGATAAGAAGAACTATCTTCTTCCCTCATTTCCCCCCTTCCTCTTCCCTCTATGATTCTAGAGTGACAAGTGATGACGATCCTCTTCCTTCACTATCTCTTCCCTTTCCTTCTTCTGATATGTGATTTTGGAGTGGCAAGAGAATGACAATTTGCGCTAGAGTGATTTCTATTTCTTGATCAACAGTCCAAATCTTGATTGACAGTTGATTATCTAGATCTGGATTGACGATCGCTTGGTCACACTTTCACAAAGGTCGCTAGTTGCGACAGTCACCTAATGCTCTGGTTGCTCAAGTTGCCATAGTTGCTGGAATCTTGTTTCTCTAAAAGATCATCCAACCAACAAAACGGTATCTCAATGTTTTCAGCTATCAAAATAGTCCAAAATTATCCATCTATCACATTAGTCTTGTCACTGCCCCTTCGGTATATAGGCTAGGATATAGTAAGATATGGCAAGTGCTTATAAAATTATCTTAACTGAATAATAATTTTATCTTTGTCTATGTTTTGGTAGTTTATAACTCTAATGTTGAATAAAAATCTAGATAAAGTGTCAAATTACAAAACAACCTCAAACAACTAGACTCCAAAACTAGTTCTACCAATTTCTTAGAGAAAGTATTGAAATGCATTTTTTTTGCTATTTCTACTTTTTTCCCCAATAATCCTATGCACACAATCTAAAATAGACTTGAAGTATTTTTTATTTAAAAAAAATCACATTTTTGAAAAAAAAGCCCACCAAAACAGGCTCCTAGAAAGTGATTACACGTTTGGTAGAGACACCATCCCGTCATTTTGTCCCCTCATTAAAGAACTTGGTGACTTGGACATTCATATTACCCAAATTGACATCACTTAATATGTCCAGAATTGTGTAAAATATGTGACATAGCCTCTCATGGCATCATAATAAATTAAGAAATTAACTCAGATACAATCCTATAGGATTCCAAAGTCATAAAGTGCAAAATCCCATACTTAACTAGAAATCCCATTATAACAAAATCCCATACTTAACATAATTGAAAATCCCATTACAAAATTACATAACACAACAAAAAAAGTGTCTCATACTCAAGCATGGTGTATAAGATGAAGTGAAATAGCAAGCACTTATATACCCTTTTTCCATTTCACTTTCTACACTCTAGGTCAAGTATTGTAAATCTGCTAAAATCACAATGTGACGCATAAGAATTTTTCATTATTAAGAATAGGGTAAGTTGTAAGGTGGAATTGAGTACTTATACCCTCTTTTTTCTACTCTATCTCCTCGACTCAAGGTCGAACATTAGAAACACATTAAGTGTTTTGGATATTCATATATAATAATAGGAATCTAAGTAGAGTATTTGCAGAATGTATAAATATGAAAATATTATAATTTTTATGTAAGCATGATATGGTTTTGAATTTTTTTAAAAAGCAATAAGACTTCGTATTAGTGTGTTTATAATTGAAAATATGTGTGAATACATACGTGCTTGCAAATACAACAATATTAACAAGAATTACAAGTACATGAGAATATTTAAGTTCTGTAGACGAGGGGAACAAGTCCTTGTTACAATATGTATAACACTACAAACTCACAAACCTAAATCTATGAGTTAAAAAAAACTCGCCACAATCAAATATAAGTGAGATAAAAATACTTACATTATCACCACATAATTTGATATGGTAAGGTTGGATAGATCTTGAGATTCACACACTAATTTTTTGGTAAAAGAAAAGTTTTTACTCATCAAAAGCTAATTATGGAGTAAAGTATACAGAAGTGCAATTTTTAAAATTTACAAAATCTAGCCCGACTTTCTAGAGATACAAATGGAACCCTCCAACTTCCTATTTGTTCACCTTGGTGCATCATCTGGCTTACCGGCCATCCCTAATCACTGTTGGCATGAACAGTGAACCCCCTAACCCTTTTTCCCCCTCTTTGGCAACTTGCTGCTAGTGCTAGCTTTAAGGTAAAGGAAGTAAAGTAATTGCTTTAGGCCCCAAATTTTAAGATTTTATAATAATTTAAGTAATTATAAAATTTTTTAAAAATCATAACAATTAAAATCATCTATATTAATTAGTCAACTACAATCTAATCACCTTCCCATAACTCATAGTTTTTCTCTCCCATTTGTCTCATAATTAAAATCTCATATTTCCAAAATAATTATCTTTTAATTTTACCATTCATTTATCGCTTGACTCTTATTTTTCTTCATCATCATATCTTCTAACTCTTACCTAGCATTCTTTCTATTTCATTAATTTATTTTAAAGTTCCTCTTCTAACATTAATATTTTTTCTTTATAAAATTAAGTGTTTGGTTTTAATTTTATCAGTTTCACCAATTTCTCATATTGAATATCACTCCAAATCTTGGATAACACCCTAAATCTTTTTTTCCTAATACTACATTAAATGAATTATCTATATTATCATTTGAAAAGGCAATATTAGAAAAAAATCAATATAAGAATTTAATTAACAATTTTACATCTCAAAAAATAGAAAAATAAATTTGAAGTAAGAATTATATTAATTTTATTAAAAAATAAAATAACTCAATTTTAAATTTGAATTTAGACATGTCAACATCATTATCATGCTTTTGTGTACTGGTCAATTGGCCTGCCAGAGAAAGGAACTTGCCACTCTAATGGTCATGACCACTGTCACATTAAATCAAGGCTCTTTTATTTTTGAGTAAACTATCTAAATAGTTCTTGAAAAATCACTTAGTCACCAAAATAGTTCCTCAATATTTTTAACCATCAAAATGGTCTAAAATTTGCTCATCTGTCCACCACATTAGTCTTGCAGTTAACTCCTTAACTTAAAAAGATAAGGAGAGTAGACATGAGGTTAACATGGATGAGAAAACAAATATTTAACACGTACACTATTCTAAGCCTCTCTCTCTCCTCAACCTCTGTGACCTAATTAAAACCCATTCCCTCACACAGACCCAATTTCTTTTTCTTCCCTCTCTAATCCCTTGTTTCTCATTTGCTCCGATTCTCTTATTCTAGCAAACCCACTAACCAGCCATGACCATCCCTCTCGCCATGATCATCCCTCTCCTCACCCCTTGCTACTTGCTTGCTCTATCTTCTCTCTCTTTGCTCTCTATTCTTTCTATTTGCAAACCCACAAACCCCCACATTCTGAGTAAATTTTTGGGATTAAAAAATAAGTGTCTAGGTAAATTTACCAAGTCTCTAAAAAGTTGGAGAATCTTTTATAAATCATTACTGTGTTCTTCCATTATCGCTTGTCGTGCGAGAAAATATCCAATAGTCTACAATCTCAAATTCGTCTTTGTGGTCAACCTCTAGACGACTGCAAAAGAAATGTTGATTTTGTCAACAAGAGATAGATACCCACCATTTTCACATTAAGCTCCCCTTGTACCCACTTTGTTAATCTTCAAACCAATTTCATACTATCTAATTGGCTGGCACTTTTTTGAAAAAGAGATACTGTTGTCTACTATTGAAGTCAATTAAAGAAATGATAAGAATCCAATAAGGCTCGGAGAAAGCCAGAACAAAATGGGAAGATGGATGGTCATCGGTCCTGAATCTTGATGTCACACCCCACCCCATAACTCGAGTAAAGCATAACAGTAGAATAGTGTTTAACAACCTCCGATACCTAGGATTTACTGGAGAAAGTCAAACTGTATTCAACTATCGTACCCACTAAGTCAAATGTACAACTCACAAACTAAAAAAATATATATATTAACAAGGCATTACATGAACGCTAAGATATTATTATAACTGAAAATATAATTATCTTGCATAACTCATCTTTCCAAAATAAGATTTACATACAGAACAACTATCTAACCTTCACTCAAAAACAACAACCCAAACTAGCTACTATTGGCAAGAGTGGGATCCAACCTTTCTAGAATACAAGTCGTTGTTATGCCAAATGCACGAGGTATAGCTACAGGTCTCTACTGTTGAAACCTGAAAAATAAATGAGTGGTGAGACTTACGTCCCAGTAAATGGTCATATTACTAAATCCAGTGAAATAGGAATATGTCGCATAATATTGCAAATAAATGTAGTTCGTAAAAACTAGCATAACTGATATAGAATATCAATTCACTAATCATAATTTAAAAATAAGGTTAATTCACTTGTTGAGTTTGCGGATTTACCCATAGCAAAATATCTTATAATGGCTAAGGATGGAAGTGAAAATATAGCGGCTCCATAAATAAACATAAGGCTGATGTGCACGTAGACATAAACATGACATAATGGGAATCCGCTAGATGCTACTGGTCATAAGACTCATTCTATAGGACACTACCCCCGTGGACAAACACATAGCTTGTTGGCGTCGTAAGGCCCACCGAGCAAATAAGTCATGTAGTACTACCACAGTAACGTGGCTACCCAGCAAATTATCCAGGCGAATAACAAACATTCATTTATATAGGGCATAAAAATGAGATTCCTGTTTCCATTTCACATAGCAAAATAATTATAACATATAAATAAAAATATTTTAAAAATAAAACCTTTGGTTTTGAAATAAAACATTTATTAGTAAGGAATTATTAGTTTTACTATTTTAGGAAAATTCTGAATTTAGGAAAAAGAACACTCACCTCTGCTAATACTGTGCATGCCTAGACTCAGTCTGTTGACCTCACTGACTAGCCAATATATTTCTCTTAAAGTATAACCACATATACTATCAATAACATGCCAAAACTGTGTATGAATGTATGAATATGCTAATGCGTATATAAGATGTATTCCTAATTAAGCTGTTTTCTACTTTTTTTTTATTTGGGATCAAAATTTCTATTACACACGTACTCTGAAAATTCTCAAAATATTAATATATACTCATTGTCAAGCTAGGTATACTAGGGTATGCTCACGTTCACAAAAGGAGTTATAGTTATTTTTTTATGAAAAATAATCCGTAGGTGGGTCGGTGAACTTCTCGATTGAGGTTTTGTCAATTTCTAATGTCAACTTAGCCTTATTTTTACTAAACTAACTAACTCACTTTCCCAGTAGAATTAAAATGAATTAATTAAATAAAAAGAATTAATCTAAACTGGTAGAATTTATTCCCTAATACCATGAAAGCAATATTTAAATCAAAAATCTAAACCGATTAAATGAAACTAAAATACATCTAGATTGAGAATATAAAAGAATTTTTTTCTTAAAAACTCACCTGAATTAAATTGAATTTTCTACGTAGGTTTTGGCTTCCTGCTCACGTTCTTCTCTCAAGATCCTCTCCCTTCTCTCTATCCTTTTCTTCCCTTCTTCCTCTCTTTTCCTTTTTTCCCTCATCCTTTCTTCTTCTTTTTGTTTCTTTCTTCTTCTCCTTTACAAAAAAAAGGAAAGTTAAAGGTGGAACCCTCATGATGAGGGTGGACAAGTAGGAGCAAAAGCTCCCACGTAAATCTCTCCTTTTTTTTATATTACATTTTATTTTTTTATATTATTATTATTTTTTATTTATTTTTATTATTTATTTATTATTTTCAAGTGATTGCAAGAATTACCCTTCATACAGACAAAAATTTACAGCCTTTTAAACTAAATTTACGTCACTAATTATCCACTAATTATACTTATGCAAAATAAAATACAGAATACATAATGAGAGTTTTGAGTTGGGATGTTACACTTGAGCTATTGCAGTTTTTAGGTTGTGGGTGAGTCTAGTCAATCTCGCCTTGGTCTCAGTTATCCTCTTCAATTGTGTGGGTGGGGCATCAAAAGACAAAGCCTCAGCTACTGCACTACTTACGCCACAGTGTGGGGTACTGTAGGGTGTGGCAGAGCCTACGAGAGTTGAACCCCGGGTCTAATGGACCTTTTGGCAGCCTTAGATAACAATCCCAACTTTACTTCAATAAGGAATGTTGGGGTTTGTGTGTTTGCAGGGGAGAGGGAGTAGAGAGGAAAGAGAGAAGAGATAGGGGCTGGCAAGTAGAAGGGGGCAAGAGGAGGGATGGTCGTGGCTAGCCAGTGGGTTTGGTGGAATTAGGGAATTGGAGTAACTAAGAAATAAAGGGTTAGAGCAGGAGGAAAGTGAAATTGGGTCTATGCGAGAGAATGAGTTTCAGTCGGGTCATAGAGGATGAGGAGAGAACTAGGCTTAGAACAGTTTCCATGTTGATATCCATATTTGTTTTCTCATCCATGTTAATCTCCACGTCTACTCCTGTTGTCATTTAAGGTCCCATTCGATATCCTTGATAAATCAATATAAGATAATTTTATCTTGTCTTACCTGGTATTATACCATATTCGGTTTCCTTGATAAGTAATGTGGATAAACAATTCAGGCTGTCCCTTTATCCTGCCTTATTTTATTACATCAGGATATGAGAGAGGTATGATAAAGTTATGAAGTTTGAATAGGATAATTTTTTTCTTTTTCAGATACTTTTGCCCTTGCTTCATTCTTCCTTTTCTTCCTTCTCCTTTTGCCAAAGTCCCTTCAGCCCTCGATGCTCGATATTGTTGCTATCACCCTCGTCACCTCGTTATCGCCATTGCCATTCACTGCTACTATTGCCTCCTCCATTCATTGTTGCCATCGCCACTGTTGTCTACAATTCTGGAGTGATAGGAAGAATGATCTTCTTCCCTCACTTTCCCCTTCCTCTTCCCTCTTCTAATTGTCATCCTCATAGCTACAATTCTGACATGATAGGCGGTGGTGATTCTCTTCCTTCACTTTCCCCCTTCCCCTTCCTTCTTTTGATCTATGATTTTGGAATAGTAGGAGAGCAACGATTTGCACTAGAGTGATTTTCATTTCTTGATTGACAGTCTGGATCTGAATCAATAGACAATGATCTAGATCTAGATTAACAGTCGCCTATCAGTTACGACTATCACCTATTCGTTACCGTCATAAAGGTCATTGGTTGCGATTGTCACCTGGTTGCTACCATCACAAATGTCACTAGTTGCAACAATTGCCTGATGCTCTAGTTGCTTTAGTCACGACAGTTGCTAGAATCTTGTTTTTGACTGTCAGTAGTTTTTCGGGATTATTTTAGTAATTTTTCATTTTATCCAAAATTAGACTTAAAAACTACCAAACCATGGAAAAAGATAAAAGTATTGTTCAATCAAGATAATTTGATAAGCATTTGTCTATCCTTCTATATCCTATCCTATATAACAAATGAGCCTAAGTTGTAAAGTTAACTACAGGGCTAATGTGATAGATGGATGAACTAATTTTGGAAATTTTGGTAACTAAGACCATTGGGGGACCATTTTGGTGGTTGAGTGATCTTTAAGAAACATTATTTACTTTTAATAAAAATTTAGAAAAAATCTTGGGAAATATTCTTGTCTTCTAAGAGTAGTCTAAACTGCCGGATTAACTATTTGCCCCTATACCTTTTTAAATTTTTCTCTGGCCTTGAAAAATCTATATTTCTGCAATAATTTTGTTGAAATGATGAGCATGTCCTCATTTTTTGCGTAATTCCAATTATGTCCTGCCCACGATAAAATTTGTAAAATAAATTAATTAAAAAATATTTTATTCACAAAAAACTATAATTAATTTCAAAAATCTAGTTTATTAAAGATAAACAATTCACAAATAAATTCAATAAGAACTCGGCTAATTGGTTTAATTTTTTCTCTATTCTATTTTATTTTATTTCAAAATCTTGGATACTACAATTGTGAGTTGTTATGGAGTTAAGCCTATTAGCGGGTAGAAGGCAAGAGTAGCGTGTAAATTTTTATTTTATTTCTATTTATCTATAATATATTGAAGAATATAATATTTCAAGTATAAATTAAAAAAGAAAAAGAAAGGCTAAGCAAAGCAGGGCACCCACCTAGTGTAAATAAAATATTTTAAATTAATTAATAATAAAGAAACTTATTGATAAAGTAGCATGGGCTCAATCATGTCTTAATGACTGAGTAAAAATTCATATACAGGCAACAAAAATTTATCAAAGAACCAAATTAGGGAGGAGGACGAAGATATAATAATCAAGATTGGAGACAGCAAAGATTAAGGTGAAAGGTAAAATGATGCATTAATTAAAGTAAGAGAATTATATAAATTTTGATTTTTCTAAACTATAAGAGAATACAGAAACAGCTTAATTAATACAAAATTAAGTTTAAATATTTTATTATTTATTTATTACTTTATGTTTTTAACATTTAAAAAATATTAATGAGATTAAGTTTTTATATTTATAAGATTAAATATTTATAATATTTGAAAATATTTAATAAACTAAAAATTTTATAAAATTAAATTAATTATAATTTAAAGTTAAAATTTTTTCAATTAAACCAAGACCGTATTAGAACTGGAACCAAAATTGGAATGAGAGCTGCAACTAACTTGAAATTGTGAAGACCTGGAACCAAGAACTAGCTTGAAATTTTGAAGTCTCAAAATCGGAATCAGATTAACATTCGTAATTCTAGTCCTAATACATGATTTTTAGGGACCGGAATTAGAGGTTCAATTTCAGTCTATGTTATGAATAGCAAACAAGGCTACAATGAGACGTCCTCCAACCATTTGTAACAGTAAGCCAGGTAAAGCCAGTAAATTATTTGTCAAGTCAAAAATGAGTTTCTAATAAGCTTGCCCAAACACCTATTATGAGCCCTCTGGTAGGAAATAGTGGATGTTCGGATCTAGCATCTTTAAGAAAACAAAAGATAAGGCCATTTGGTTTACGTAAATATTTTCTATTTTCATTTTGAGTTTTTCATTTTTTTAAAAAAATTCATTTTTAAATTTTTAAATTTTAGAAAACATGTTTAGTTTGATTTTTTATTTTTTATTTTCAGAAAATAAAATAATGAAAATAGATTTGGCTCATTGATTCTTCAATAAACTCAAAACTTTGATAATAATTTTATAGAATATTAATATATTTAATAACATTTTTGTTAATAAAAAAACTATAAATAATAAACTCTTACGTATATAAAAACACAAATTAAATTAAATTTAGTTGGATTTAATGTTTTCATGCTTGGAAGCCAAAAGGAAAAAATTGTTAGATTTGTAAGTTAAATTTATGATTCATGAGCTAAGGAAAAATGTTTCAAAAGATCACAAGACTATATACATTTAGCCCTCCCTGATGCCTTAGATTATTTTGATCCAATATAAAAAAAAAAAAAAAATCATTGCAAACTGAAATATTTCCACGTCAAGTATTTTCTCAATGAAATAGGCCTTACCTTGAGCATCCTCTTCCATAAGCACCTGACTTGTGCACTTGAGCAGGATTGTGGAAGTAAGCCTCCATAAATTCTGCTTCAACTATCTTAGAAGGGGATGTATTGCCAGTGCCACGGTCCAGAACTGCTAAAGCAAAGGAGAAATCTAGGTTGTTGTGATGCAAAGGAAACGCCTTCAAAACCTTCAATCAGGTTGTGATCTAAATTGGCTGAAACATGATTCTCGCTGAACCCATATTCGTTGCTCAAATTCCAAAATTCCTCCATAATTAAGTTTGTCAGATAGCTTTGTCATGGATAAATTTCTTCATAATTGAAAACTACCATGACTGGAGCTGAAGACAACCTAGTTCGCTAGACTCTAATGCTTTACTGAATATTCCAAATTATATGTTCTCTTCCACTTTATTTTTTCCGTTCAAATAAAAGAAAGAAAGAAAGAAAGAAAGCAGCAAGAACCATGAGAAAGAGAAGTTAACTAATTCCAGAGAACGAAATTACCATAAATCAACCTCAAAAAGGCTTGTCAATCCTCCTGGGAGTTTAGGAATGGTAAAGCAGAGCAGCAATGAGAAAATATCAGTATAAGCATTACTGGATGAGAACACTTCAACAGAACGAATCTGAATGCCTGGAAAAGAAAAGAAATTAACCAGAAGAACTGATATGGAAAATCTTTTTATTTCTCTTCTCTAATCTGCGACGGAGCTCAGTACTTATCTCACAGAGACCCAACGCAAACAGATCGAGTGCATCTCCCAATATGATGAATGGAGAACGAAATATGTACAAAAGTTCTCTGTTGAATAAAAGCCAAAAAATAAAAGAAATAAAAAAATCTGCAATTCTTGCTCGGGCAGAGCTGAACACGGGTAGTTGGTCTTTGTCTTTGCCTTCTCTCTGGCTGTCATCCACAAGGGCGGACCAAGGTTTAAAAAATTGGACTAGGTCAGACTGGTTGGACCATAGGCTGGATCTTTTTTTTGGTCTGGCTTTCAGAAAAAACCGGCTAATAAGGAAAAATCACCATAATTTGTCAAAATCACATGAATCCGGCTAGTAAAGAAAAATCACCATAATTTGTCAAAATCACATGAATCGACGGTTAGACAGCTTGACTCGCTAAACCAATGACGGTTTTTGGTAAATCAGATTTAGACATGGTTCAAAAAACTGAACTGAATGATTGGACTAGTTGGATCATTGGCCGGATCTCTTTCCAGTCTAGTTTTCACAAAAAACCGGTTAATAAAAAAAAATTGTTCTAATTTTGTCAAAACTGCCTGAACCGACGGTCGGATCAGTTGACCCGCTGAACAATTGATGGTCTATGGTGAACCAGACGACCTACTTTTAAAATTTTTTTCCCCTTTCTCTCTCTCTTCAACCCCAGCGTCCTGACTGAGAAAGCCCTAATTCTTTCTCCCCTGCGTGCGATTGTCTCCTTGCCTCCATTGTAACACCCTCTCACTGCCATCACCTTGCCCTCTCACAATAAAGCTAAACAGAAGAAGTGGTTGCAGCGCGAGGTGAGAGATTTCTAGTAGTTTTTAGTTACCCTCTTGCACAATCTGGGCACTCGTAATCTATCACTTGATCCTAATAGATTGCGGAGTCGATTCTTAGCCTATATCTTTCTCCAATCCTTATCTCCTTGACCAATTCAATTGCATGCCCATATCTCCGCCCGCTAATACCTTCTTCCTTGCTATCTTTAGGGCACATGCTCTTTAGTTGGAGCTTCCGTCTTCTTTCACTGGACTTCCTTCTAGTGTCATGAGTGTCTTGTTGAACCCCTGTGGCCCTTGCCGATGTTGCGGGATCTCTCTGGTTGTTGATTTCCATGGCAAAAGCTTTTTTTTTTTTTTTTGGGTTACAGATTTCCATGGCAGAAGCTTTTGGAGTTCGTTGGATTGCAGGCAACCTAGATAGTAACTCGAACTTCCATTGCTCGGTTGATCCAACCCTGTTCTCCTCTGGGCTTAGTCCACCTAGGTCGCCCTATTGGGCCAACTTAGGCCCATATGGTAGAGGCCCAACCCATTGCTATAGGTTCAGCGTTTGATTTCTTAATACAGCATTTATTTTTCTTGAGGTGGGTGAAACCAAATGATTTTGCTAGTTTCTGAGTATTTCTTTTGGTCGTGATTGCTGTAATATTATAAATTCTAGAAATTTTAGGGCCTAAAGAAATTGCTTTATTGCTTTAGCCTGCAGCTGGCCCTGCTTCCATGGCCAATTAAGACATTTACTTATGATTGAATGGGGATGAAAATAGAATTCAATTGCCCAATCCACCTAACTTTCTCCTATATAATATATATTTATATAAAATATATAATTATGACGTTACCTGTCGCATTATGGTTCAATTGACGGTTGGACCAGTGAACCGTGAACTGGTAATTTTTCTAATTCGATAAATGGTCTGGTTTTTCGAACCTTGGATTCAGATGGCCTGCTTTTTCTTTTTCTTTTTTTTTTAATTTTACCCTAAATATATATAGTTTCCCTTTCTCTCTCTCTTCAACCCTAGTGCCCCCAACCTGTGATCTGAGTCTTGACTAAGAAAGCCCTAATTCTTTCTCCCTTGCGAGTGTTGCCATGCCTCTGCCGTGAAGCCCTCCTACTGCCATCGCCGTACCGCCACCATGATGCCTTACTGCTACTGCCCAGTGAACACTCCTGTTTTCCCTTATTTTTGTTGAAGCCTGAAAATATTTGCAACAAACTTGGAGTGAAGGTGTGTAAGTAATCGTGTATATATTAACCTGTACAATAAACCGTATGAAAGCACTCCTTTTCTTTTCTTTGTAAATAGCACCAATACAATTTTCTAGGCAATCTGTAAATAACACATGCTATCTGTATGCTATCTTGTTTGACTATGCTAGCTATCTAAACTTCCTGTCATAGATTGTTCATGTCTGGGCTTGGGCAATCTTGTGGTGAGTTTATTTTGTCTGCTTGCCTTGGCCGTTCTTTATTGTTATGCATAAATGGGGATTGTCCATATGTAAAAGAGGATTCATTTTTAAATATGTTGTGTTGACTACTTTTTGCCTAATTAGCTTGGCCGTTATTTATTGTTATACAAGGTTGGAGCTCATGGACATTAGGAATGTCAAAATAGTTTGTAAATGGAATTTTCCATGTGTGAAAGAGGGTTAGGGTTCAAAATGTGGTGAGTTTCTTTTCTATGGCTGCCTTGGTCATTATTTGTCATTATGCAGAACAAGGATTGTCCACATGTGAAAGAGGATTTGGATTTAAAAATGCTGTTGACCAAACTAATTAAATTAATCTATGCATTATATTTGAGATTGCCATATGTTACAGGCAATTGTGTTTTTGATATTGTTGGTGTATTTGTAATCTAGGTCCGCTATGATTCGAAAAACTATTTGGTGATAGAAACTTTAAATGATCTTGAATTGGTGCAAGGAGTCTTTCATCATGGTTTTTAGGAAAATACCAGTCTATTTGTTGTTTTATGAGAAGTTTTTTCCCTGTTTGTGTTCACTGTTCAGATGAGTTCAAGATTCTTGCTTTTTATGTGAACTAGTTGAGGAGACGAAGCACTTTTGCTATTTTCTTTGACCATGTGATATGAGAGAATTTGTGAACTTGTGAGTCTTGTAAATTTGAATTTAAATTTAAATGCTTTATATTTATTTGGAAATGCAATGGATGATTTATTATTTTTATTTTGTATGTATTATAATGGTTTGATTAGATGTTGTCTATTTTTTATATTTTTCATAATATATATTTATATAAATTATATAATTATGATGTCACTGGTCTAATTGTGATTTAATTACAGTTCAATTAATAATTCAACTGGTAAAACCGTGAACTGACGATTTTTTTGATTTAATGAATGGTCTGATTTTTCGAATCTTGGGGCGGACTTGAAGTATATAGAAAGTGAAGAAGACTAGAGAAATTATCCTGGCTGGTCGTCCATGCCATTCACAATGCAACCTTTTTGTATATATTTGATGGGAATGAGTCTAGAAAGAGCAATCAATATAAATTAGAGTTGATTGAAGTCTTTGTCAAAATCACATGAGATGTGCTCCAATTCTATCACGACCTGGTAGTCAGATCTGTGACCGGCGCTAGGTTTATGATAAGACCCAACCCCGCAAGCCTCACATGATCAGAACTTTAACAAAACGAAATTAAACTTAACTTAATTCAGTAATCAAAGTCTGATACAAACTGTCAAAAAGTACAATACACTTATTAATATCTGAAACCCTGTTTGTGATCTCAGAGCTAACTAGAATAACAAAATAATACATTCGAATGAAACAAAACTAACTGCTAATCTCGAGAACTGAAGCAAGAAAGTAGGATCGATCGACTCATTTCACAATGCGGGATCTGTCGGCAGAGTTGAACCTGAGTCTGAAAAATAAAATAACGAGTCTATTGACCAAATGAATAATAATACATATTTACATGTCAAGGGACATATATCAGTTACTGTTATCATAAAACATGATTTAATTCCACTTATGCAACTTTGGGAGTTTTGTAACAAAACCTAATAGATACACACATATAACAACCTTATCATGTCAAATTCACATAGTAGTCTAGCACTACCCCTGCTAGACTAGAGATATATACAACCTTATCATATCAGATTCACGTAGTCATCTAGCACCTCCCCCTGCTAGAATGGGGATACACACAAACTTATTATGTTAGATCCACGTAGACGTCTAGTACCAACCCTACTAGACTGGGGATACAGGCCGGGGACTATTCTAATAATCTGATAGTCTCTTAAACCCATTTTCCAGAAATTAATCGAAAAAAAGTCATATTTTCTTTTAGTGATCCAACAAATCAGAAAATGACTTATATGTTCCTTGTGATCTTTTATAGCCAATTTAAACTCAATTTCAAAATAACTGAATTTGTAAAACAATTTATGTAAAAACTGAACATTTAACACGTACGGGAAACATCGCATCATATAAATATGCATTACTACTCACAGACACTGGAGAGTTGCGAAACCCGAACTTCAGGGCTTCGGCTTCACAAGAATCGATCACTCAATCTAGAATAATCAAAAGTCTTATTTTAGAATATCGTTAGTCTCATAATTAACTTAAATTCAAAATCCTATCAAAATCTTACTATTCTCTTAGGTTTTTGTGTTCAATCTTATATCGGGAATTCTAACAGTCCCGAACGGATCACATAATTCACATCCTAACTATTAAATCCTTGAACCGGGCTCATAAAATAATCAACTTACCTAATTATCCATCAAACCAATTATTAAAATACTAAACTGAGCTTGAACCGATTACTAGAAGGTTGAACCGACCATGAACCGTTCAAAACAACACTGAAATTGAACCTCAAACACACTGAACTGAGCATGAAACCCATTGAACCGTTATAAAACCATTGAACCGCCCAAAAAACCCACTGAACCGATCATAAAACCTAATAAACCGGCCTTAAATCTCATTGAACCGGTCAAAAACCCATTGAACCAGATTTAAACCCATTGAACCGGCCTTAAAATACATTGAACCGGTCATAAAAGTTAATGAACCAGACTTAGAACCACTGAACTGGTCAGAATTTACACTGAACCGGCCTTAATTATGTTGAACCGGTAGTTTTCTATTTTTTTCTTAATTTCTTTAACATTGGACCGGCCGGTTCACCATTGAACTGAAAGGCTTTCCCTCGAACCGGCCACTCACTTGGTAGAAAATCTAATTATCTTCATACTGATATCTTGAACCGACCAAGAACCGATCTGGAAGAGCTTGAACCAGCCAATTTTCCTTCTCTGTAATCTTTTGTTTTAATTTTCGATTTTCTGTTTTATTTTTATTATTTAATCTCTCCTGGGCCAGATTCGAAATTCGAATTCGATCCCTTACCAGGTTCTAATTTTCTTGTCTAGGCCTGGCCCGTTGGCCATGGCCCAGACCCAAAATATATACATTTTTTCAATCCGGCCCAGAAACATCTGGGTCGGCCCAAAATCCATTTATATAAAAATATACCCAAGCCCTATTAAACTGGATCGACCCGATTCATTCAAGTCGTTCCTCTCTACCCGTTTCAACTGTGAACCCGAAATAGAAATTTTTACAAGAATGGTACCTGAATCTTGGCCGAAATCTGAGATAGAAGCTTACACCCAAATCAAAAATGGTCAGGCGCATCCACAACTGGTTTAATCGAACCAACAAGCCCCCAATTTCTGGTCTTTCACTCGAAAGCAATCAGTGTATCGAGTTGTTTTCCTCGGTGAAAGAACATGTATTTTAATAGAGTTTAAGAGAAAAATTTCTGGAATTCCTCATCCTAAAGGTTCGATCGAACCTGTTTATAACAGCCTTATGTTTTAATTTCTCATTTAATTGACCAATTGATTTCTTTAAATGGCTGATCCGAACGTTACAGACATTCGGATCTCTATAACGTTCGGGTCCCCCTTTTTTTTCCAATCCTTCCTTTTCTAAAAATTTTTAAATTGGCCCTGGGTTTTTACATATTCTACCCTGGCTTATGCAGTCTGGTTTGGATATTAAAGACAATAATTAATGAAATTGGAGAGAACAGAATTATTACTTATTTGTTATATTTATTTTTTTAATAAATTTTAATTAATCTTTAATTTTGTACTATCTAATGGACTCAAATAAGTAAAACTTATATAAATATAAAAATTTGAAAAAAATAGATTTGAATAAATATATTAATTATTTAATTAGATTGTATATATAAAATAATAATGAATAATAAACATCTAATTTACTTAAAAAATATTTTTTTGGCTATTCAAATATTTTTTTATCTTAGAAAAAACCATTACTACATAATTCCCTCATCCAAAGGTAAGCCCGCTAAAGGTGTGTTTGACTTTTGGCTATTAGGCCAAAGTGTTTGAATTTCTATTTCTCTGTGTAATCAGATTGACATTTTCCAGTTTGGTTGTTTGAATTTAATTTCAGAATCATGGGCTAAAAACATGGAAAACTGCATTCCATTAGATGATTCTAAAACTCAGTGTCGAATTTTTTTTTTCCCTAAGATTTATCCACTTCAAGATTTCCAGAGTGGCATTAGTTTTAGTTTCATTTCCTATATATGTTGTTAGCTTAAGTTTGACTAGACTAGGAAGTTTTCTGATGTACATTTATTAAGCACCTAGATCCTTCTCGAGTAGTATACAAGGAGGTAGTCCTCTCCACGGTTCCAATTGGGGCCAGAAATAGGTTTGGATTGGACTGTTAAAAAATTACTATATTAGCTAATTGTGGTTCAAAAAGTTCTTGATTTTTAGAATCACAATTGTCATAAACTTGGAGGATTAGAATCGAAATTGAACTGTAAACCAGAATTCTAAAAAATTGAACCGTAAACTAGAATTCTAAAAAATTGAACTGTGAGTCAACTGTGAAAAAAATTAGTTTCTACCTTTTTTACATTCTCCTTTTAATCCGTGTTCAATTACTCTTTAGAAACAAGTCCATATAATCTATATGATAAAATAAGAAATTAAGTTGTGATTTTGAATTTTAAATATAGGATATGAAATTTTTTGCATAATATAACATATAATGATAACATATATGTGGTCATTCATTAGTTCAAAATTTATTTTAGGTACATTAATTAATAAAAAATATAAAATTCATATTTTTACAAATTTCAGCTTTACAATTGTGAGTTTTTATGGAGTTAAAAAATTTATTTTTGGGACAATATAGTAATAATTTAATTTATTATGTACTACTATTTAAAGCAAATATAAAAAAGAAAATTCCAATCAAAATATTTAAAAAAATTATTAGTTTTGGGCAGAAAACAAGCTTATTAGCTAGTAGAAGGTAAGAATGGAATGTAAAATCTTTATTTTTATTTCTATTTACCTAAAATATATTGGAGAATATAATATTTTAAATATAATTTTTTTTAAAAAAAAAAAAGAAAGGTCAGGCAAAGCACGGTGACCCAACTAATGTTAATAAAATATGCTAAATTAATTTTTAATAAAGTAGCATATTAATAAAGTAACATGGGATCAATCATATTTTGGTGAGTGGACAAAAATCATATATAGACAACAAAAATTCATTATAGAGCCAAATGAGGAGGGGAATAAAGAAACAACAATTGAAATAGTAGAAAAAATGGTTAAGGTAAAAAAAATAAGGGGATACACTATTTAAGTTAAAAGAACTACATAGATTTTGATTCTCATAAACTCCAAGAAAAAAATGTAGGTATCTTATAATTGATATGAAATTAAGTTGAAATTTTTTATTAATTATTTATTATTTTGTATGTTTATATTAGAAAAATATTTATAAGATTAAATTCTTATTTTAAAATATTAAATATTTATAATATTTTAAGAATATCTAATAATCTAATTATAAGATTAAATTAATTATAATTTAAAATAAATTTTTTTTCAGTTAAACTAGGATCGATCAAAATTGAAACGAATTGGAACTGACTTTAAATTCTGAAGGCTTAGATTAGGGTACCCGCTTAAAACTGTGATGATTCGGGATCGAAACTAGACTAATTGTCAAAATTTTTATCCTTGTTTATGGCTTTTAGGAAGCTTCAATTTGATACAGTTCATGATCTGTGAGCAAGGCTAGAAGGAGGTGTCCTCCAACCATTTGTAATAGTAAGCCAAGTGAAGTCCTCTTGTAGATTTTTTCTCTAGTAAATTTCTTTTTTGCATCCTTATTCATTTTGAGGTAATTCTTCCCTTATTGGCTGTAATTCTCTGCAATTGATCGTCAATCTTGGACCAGCAAGGGTTTTTATATATGTGCTACATTATTTTTTTTAAAATAATTACTAAGACATAAACAAGACAAGTTAGAAGTGTTTTATGCTTCGATTTGATATTCAAATTCAAACCAAATAATATTTTATGGTTTGTGACTTCTATTAAATCAAATCACGGTTCCCAGTTTGATTCCATTTAAAATCACATATTTGTGATTCGCAAAAATAAAATAGATTAAATTGACTACTTTATACAAATTTAACAAAATTTTTCTAAAATTAGATGTCAAAATATTTTTTTCAACTTATTTAATTTAACAAAATTCATTATTTATCAATTACACATAGTAATCATTCATTATACAACATATAAATATACATTATAATAAAATTTGAGTCATTCTAATAGAAAAATAATAAGTTATCAGAAAAAGTATAAATATAAAAGATAACAAAAAGAAGAAGTATACGATTTGATTCAGTAATATGTATGGTTTGTTTAAATATTAAATATCAAACAAAATTGTCTAAAAAAAAATTCTTTACAAATCAAACCAAATTAAACTACGGTTTAGTCAATTTAACTAGTTTGGCTCTATTTGTTAATATCTTGAAATTGGTATAAAAAGAGTAGTTTTCTTTAATAAAAGAACAAGGAAAGAAATGACTCTAATTTCTCTACTTGTTTGGATAGTTGGTGAGAATGGAAAGAATATTATATGATTATTATTTAATTTTCTGCTTTCTATGTTTAGTTAATTATTAAAATTTATGGATAATTTCTTTCTCTCAAAATCTTCCCAATTTTGAGACAAACAACCAATGATTCCTCTTTTTTGAACAAGTAGCAAATGATAACTCCATTGTTTCATGTTCACAAAGATTAAAAAAATAATAATATTTCTAACAATCCTCCTTGCTCAACAGTTAAAGGAAAATCAAGCAAGAGTAATTTTTGCACTAATAAATATATAGAAAGTAGTCTAAATAGAATAAGATATTCATTGTATTATAGTTGATATTGGTACTATCAACTATAATATTAAAGAAATTGATTGTTGAAGAGTGCATTAGAATGGCAATCATTTGAATGGGGCCTAATTCAATTTTCAACAAGAAAGAGCAACAATGACCCACCTTTTCCAACCCTATAACATCCATTGGCCGGCCCCCTCCTCCAAAAAAAAAAAAAAAAAAAGGATTTCTCCTAGTGGTTGGTTTTCACCTTAGCTTTTAGTTTCTTGATGATATCCTAGTGTAGTAGAAGCTACCTGAACCCTATCTCAAAGTTCACGCTTGCCAACTCTTGTATGTTTCCATCCTTTCAATCCTCTCTAATCCTTCACATGCTATAGTATTCAAAATTTGTTTCCCCCGTATCTCAGTCTCACACATCATCCTCCATGGACTATCTCTTAGCATAGTAGCCTCAAACATGAATTCAATAAGAACTACAATATA